>QLTV01004098.1:3766194-3781484 GCA_003457575.1 Thermophis baileyi
TTTTCCCACACTTTATTTAATTTAAGCCTACATTTTGCAACGAGAAGCTCATGATCTGAGCCACAGTCGGCTCCTGGTCTTGTTTTTACTGACTGTATAGAGCTTCTCCATCTTTGGCTGCAGAGCACATAGTCAATCTGATTTCTGTGTTGACCGTCTGGTGATATCCATGTGTAGAGTCGTCTTTTGGGTTGTTGGAAAAGAGTGTTTGCTATGACCATCATATTCTCTTGATAAAATTCTATCAGCCTGTGCCCTGCTTCATTTTGTACTCCAAGGCCAAACTTGCCTGTTATTCCGGTTATCTTTTGGCTTCCTACTTTAGCATTCCAATCCCCCATGATGTAAGGACATCATTTTTTGGTGTTAATTCTATAAGGCGCTGTAGGGCTTCATAGAACCAGTCAGTTTCAGTGTTGACTGTATGGTGATGTCCATGTATAGAGCTGTCTCTTGGGTTATTGGAAAAGAGTGTTTGCTATGACCATCGTATTCTCTTGACAAAATTCTATCAGCCTGTGCCCTGCTTCATTTTGTACTCCAAGGCCAAACTTGCCTGTTATTCCGGTTATCTTTTGGCTTCCTACTTTAGCATTCCAATCCCCCATGATGTAAGGACATCATTTTTTGGTGTTAATTCTATAAGGTGCTGTAGGGCTTCATAGAACCAGTCAGTTTCATCCTCTTCAGCACCAGTGCTTGGGGCATAGACTTGGACTACTGTGATATTGAATGGTTTGCCTTGGATTCGAACTGAGATCATTCTGTCATTTTGGGGATTGTATTCCAGTATTGCTTTTCCTACTCTTTTATGGACTATGAAGGCTACTCCATTTCTTCTGAGGGATTCTTGCCCGCAGTAGTATACCTGATGGTCATCTGAATTAAATTCACCCATTCCTGTCCATTTTAGTTCACTGATTCCTAAGATGTCGATGTTCAATCTTGTCATCTCTTATTTGACCACATCCAGCTTTCCTTGATTCATGGATCTTACGTTCCAGGTTCCTATGGAGAATAGATCTTTACAGCATCGGACTTTCCTTTCACCACCAGATACATCCACAGCCTAGTGTCCTTTCGGCTTTGGCCCAGTTGCTTCACTCTTTCTGGCGCTACTAGTACAAGCCCTCTGCTCTTCCCCAGTAGCATTTTGGACACCTTCCGACCTGAGGGGCTCATCTTCCAGCGTCATATCTTTTTGCCTTTTGGGTTTTCATGGCAAAGATACTGGAGTGGGTTGCCATTTCCTTCTCCAGTGGATCACGTTTTGTCAGAGCTCTCTGCTATGACCTGTCCGTCTTGGGTGGCCCTGCACGGCATAGCTCATAGCTTCATTGAGCTACACAAGCCCCTTCGCCATGACAAGGCAGTAATCCATGAAGGGGAATGGTTTCATAGTAGTGGCCAATCTCAGAACGGCTACATTGAATTAAGCTATTGTAAAATAAGCTTGCTTGTTTGGAGCAATGAAGAACCTCCATCTAAAAGTGATAAAAATGACAAGGGCAGAGTATTTTTTTCTAGGTGCTGATCTTCTTTCACAGAAGAAAAGAAGTGTGGACTGGTTGCCATATGTTTGTGGGATGGTATATGTATTGGATTTGCAGAAAACACTGGCAGCATTTTATAATTAATTTGGAGAGTTTGAATTCTCTTTGATGTAAATGGGGGCTACTTTGAGTCACGTCTTCTGCCTGCTTCCATTAAAACTTTATAATAGTCCCCATTATTTTTTAATGTTGATGTTATGCTTTAGTAGAAAAAGAAAACATGCGATTTGATTATAACTATAGATTTTCTTCTATGTGAACATTATTTTGAGCTTTTATATATGTGGCTTTAGGCAGAGTCGATTAAATGACTGCTTAGGACTTTTTGGTGTATTCTTAATGCTTAAAAACAGACTGTTTTCCTCTTCAGCAATTTAAGAACACCAACTTTAGATAGCTATTTGCCTATTTAAAAAAGATTCAGCAACAAAAGGTAGATTCTCTTTGACTCAGTGTTATGATATATATCCGTGATGGCGAACCTATGGTACGCGTGCCAGAGGTGGCACGCAGAGCCCTCTCTGTGGGCACGCGCGCCGTCACCAGCTGCTCTTCTGGTTTCCGGTGTGTGCATGCGTGTCGGACAGCTGGTCTTTGCGCGCGCCGGAGCGCCGGAAACCCGAAGACCAGTGTGCGCACATGCGCACTGGCCAGCTGGTCTTCACGTTTCCAGCACTCCGGCGCACGCGAAGACCAGCTGGCCAGCATGCATGCGTGTGCCGAAAACCCGAAGACCAAGTGGCCGGCATGCACATGTGCACCGGCCACCTGGTCTTTGGGTTTCTGGCGCACATGTGTGCGCACATATTCCAGTTTGGGCACTCGGTGCCGAAAAGGTTCACCATCACTGGTATATATCAACTTTTCCCCAGCCTAGTTTTCTCTGAAACTGTTTGGATTACAGCTTTCAGAATTCTAGCTAACATATCCAGGTGGAGAAAAACTGTAATAGGTAGTCTTTGGTTTTCGATAATTCATTTAGCAACTGTTTGAAGTTAATGACGGCGCTGAAAAAAGGGACTTTGTGGCTGGTCCTCCCACTTATGACTGTCATAGTGTCCCCATAATCGTGTGATCAAAATTTGGGTGCTTGGCAACTCGCATGTTGCAGTGTCCCAGGGTCATGTGATTACCATTTGTGACCTTCCCAGGGGGCTTCCGATAATCTGAATCAGTGCAGGGAACCAGATTCACAATAACCACGGCAAAAAAGATAGTAAAATTGGATGCAACTCATTTAACAACTGCTTCGCTTAGTGACAGAAGTATCCATCAAATTGTGGTTGCATGTCAATGATAACCTGTATTCAGTGATTTCACAAAGATTTGCAGAATGCAGTCAGGAAACTGATAGCTCCTTTCCAACTAACAATTTCTTTTAAAGCCATTAGCAGCTCATGAAAGCTTATGCTACTATCCTCCTGGGTTTTTTTTTTTTTTAGACATTGCTTTCCTCCCCTGTAATATAGGGATCCATTGTTTGGCATTGATTTAGGAAGCATTTGTGTTGGAGAAATCATGAAAAGGGATTATATTGAGCTCTAACAACAGCAAGTCTCATTTTGTCACCCTCCTGTTGAATGGAGATTCTCAGTCATCCAGGTCATGGTTGTCCCAATGGTGCTTTTTCAAGAGGCGTGGCAACTGGACTTTCTGGTTTTTCTTTGAAGACGTTTCGCTTCTCATCCAAGAAGCTTCTCAGAGCTGAAGAAGCTTCTTGGATGAGAAGCGAAACCTCTTCAAAGAAAAAACCTCTTCAAAGAAACATCTTGAAAAAGCACCTTTGGGACACCCTCCTGCTGCTTTCTTACAGTGTACTAGAGTAGAGGTTCTTAAGTTATAATCCCAGAGGGCTTTGCAAAAATTCCTTAAAACCTCCAAGATTGTTGTTTTTGTTGTTAAAACAGTCTGAAATCATCTCGACTGGAGGCTGAATTTTTGAACCTGTGAAAGGGAACTACTTGTATTCTTTATTTTTCCCCTAAATGATTACATGGGCACTGTGATTTTCATAATGCAGTTTAGGATTCAGTTGTGGTAATGCTGAAGATTTTTTAAAACATTAAAATCACTATTTTTAATTCTAGGACAAACCTTTTTACCACTTAAATATTGTGTTCAATCTACTCTGATTGCATTTCATTCTTTCCTCACCAATAGGAAAAAAAAATAAAATGATCCTTTCAGAAATGAAAGATCAAAAAGAAGCATTTGAGTTGTGAGCAAATAAATTTATTTCTGTTGAAGACAGAAAAATGTATTTTAATAGATACAAGGATGCAGAACATTATAATTTGGGGGAAGTTTAACTTTTTAACTTTTTATATGTTTCTAAAAGAAGGGGGGAGCAGAAATTTATTTCTTACTAATTGAATTATTATAGTTATTATCTTTTAAAATAGATTTTGAGATAGAGTGTGAAGGCTACACAATAAAGGTTATTACATAAAAATTGGTTGAATAAGTTAAAACTTTTTGGAGTTAAATTGCAGCTTGGTAATATTTTAATTTTATTCCAATAGACTATTTGAAGTCCGTGGGCGACTTTATGAACTTTTAACTCATTGTATTCCTGCAGATATTATAATAAAGGTAACTACGTTATTGATTCCTATTTGGTTTACTAATTGAGGGTAACGTTAATTACAACGGGGAAGCAAGAAGGATCAAGTTTAGAATAAACAGTTTGAGCATGTTTTTATATCTTCAAAGAACTATTGATATTCTTGTATCAAATCAGATTTTGCTATTAAAGTTGAAAAAAATCTCATGGATAATTGTAAAGACTATTAATTATTTCTTAGCTTTCTCCAACCAAGAATCCATATGTTGGACTCAGGGGTGGGTTCTACTACCAGTTCTTTTTTTTAACCCGTTCTGTGGGTGTGGCTTATTTTGTGGGTGTGGTTTGATGGTCATGTGACTGAGTGGGCGTGGCCAACTTGACGTCACTCGCCCACTCACATGACCCCCCACCAAGCCACGCCCACAGGAAAAGGTAGGAAAATTTCCCCTCCTTTAGCGGCCCCGCCCCACCCCATCTCCTGCCCCATCTGCCACCCCCAAATTGCGCCCCACTGCGAGACACGCGGAGACTGGCAGCTCTGTTGCATCTCTCAGCCGTTGCGTGCAGGGAAAAACCTTGCAAAGTAAAGAAAAACTTATCATGAGTGCGAGGCAATTAACTTCTCGCCCTTGCGAGAAGTTTTTCTTTACTTTGCAAGGTCTTTCCCTGCACATAACGGCTGAGAGACGCGACCGGGGACCGGTTCGGGGGCGTGGCCAGCCAGAGATCACTACCGGTTCAGGAAACCATGCCAAATTTCCGCTAACAGTTCTCCCGAACTGGTCTGAACTGGTAGCAACCCACCACTGGTTGGACTACAGATTCAGCAGTCCACTCCAGGAATGTACAGATTGTGGATTATGACAATTGTAATTCAGCAGGAGAAAGTTAAACTGGACAAAGCTGCTTTAAGTTCTTCAACTTTTGTTATTTAATCCATTTCATTCATCATCCATTCATCTTTGATTTTTTTGTATTTCTATTTGTTTTACCACCCATACTTCTTAAGTATCCTGTT
Organism: Thermophis baileyi; assembly: GCA_003457575.1. Classification (NCBI taxonomy): domain Eukaryota; kingdom Metazoa; phylum Chordata; class Lepidosauria; order Squamata; family Dipsadidae; genus Thermophis; species Thermophis baileyi. The sequence continues at coordinate 3,771,332 of QLTV01004098.1, forward strand.
TCTGCTGTGTTCAAGTGTTTTGTGTCTCCTGACCTATCTAGTTCTAACTTCTGTTTAACAAAGTCACCAGAAGTATACTTTTATACACACTCATTTATGAGTTTTTAGACACATCCTATCCTTCTCTACTCTTCTACCAACATATGCATGTTTTAAAATTTCTCCATTTTTCTGGGTTTAGTACACATTCTGCCATAGTATACAAATTCATTTATCTAATTTTTCACTGTTCATGCTGTTTTCTTTGTGAAATACAACTTTCTTGATCTTCAGTATATTAATTTTCAGATTCATACCTCTCATTGCATCATATAGTATATTCTACATTCACTGAGTAATTTGGGTTCTCACCAATTGTATAGCATCAACTTCATACCGGAGTACACACACATTCCTTTCTTCAATCAATATGCTAGTTGAAGCACCACAAGCATTAGTTGCTTGTGTATCTACAAATAAATAACCAAGAAGAGTATTGGACATTCTTCTTTCACTCCTAGTTTATTGGTGAACTACCATTCAATTTATTGTCTTGCATGATTGTATGCTACTGGCATACAATTCATGTTCATTCAGCAATCCAGAAACAAAACATTCCCAGTTCAGGTTTATTCACTTTATCATTAACAAACGTATAATATGTTTTCTCAGTTCATACATTTCTTAATAATCTTCTGAAAAGCAAAAATCTGTATCTCACTGGCCTGGCTTAAACTGGCACTTCCCAAATTTTGCTTTCCAGTTACTATTTATACTCAAAAAGCAACAAACAATAGCACAATGACAACAACATGGAAATAATACAATGAAAATAGTATATTTATTATCATCACCCTCTTTTTTCAGGAATTATTCTGTGGTAAGTTTGTTTTTCCTTATCTATTGCCTTTTTCATTTTATCATTCCACCAAACAGTTTTTCATGCTTCTGTCAGCATATATTCATACACTTCTGCAGCACTTTTCAACATAATTCTTTCCATTTTGTTCTAAGATTCTGCTTCCTATTCACATCCTTTTTATAATCATTCTGTTGGGAAATTAATCTGTCTTTTGATGTGGTTTTATGGAAAAGACTTCTACTTTCTCTTCCCTTAGTCTTCCTAGTTCACTGTACTTTCTATTGTTTCCTTTTGGTTTTATGTCCATTCTTCCCAAAGATCAGTTTTTTTTCCCCATTACCCCATAAGTGCTATCCCACGTTTAGGGCTTTGTATTCTTCACTGATTTTATCATGCATCATAAACAATCAAATTAGTCATGCTTTTCAGTTCAGCTCTTTGCCATGTGATTATGTGAATGTCTATACTAAACTTGCATATTTCAAATAGACCTTTTTCTAACTCAATTTTAAATTCATTCTTGGTCTCCATATGGCACAAACACGTCAAGTATATTCTCTCGTCTCATTCCCACCCTATTCATGCTAGTTAAGAGCATAACTTTTCCCCCAGATGTCATTCATTCATAAGAGTGTACATTTAAACCAGTGGTGAAATCCAATTTTTTTTACTACCGGTTCTGTGGGCGTGGCTTGGTGGGCATGGTGTGGCTTGGTGGGCGTGGCTTGGTGGGCGTGACAGGGGAAGGATACTGCAAAAACTCCATTCCCACCCCACTCCAGGAGAAGGATACTGCAAAATCCCCATTCCCTCCCCACTCCTGGGGGAAGGATATTGCAAAATCTCCTTTCTTTCCATTTTGTTCCAGCCAGAGGTGGTATTTGCCGGTTCTCCGAACTACTCAAAATTTCCGCTACCGGTTCTCCAAACTACTCAAAATTTCCACTACCGGTTCTCCAGAACCTGTCAGAACCTGCTGGATTTCATCCGATTTAAACCCCAAACTCATACCTGCTTTTTTCTCTGGCACAGTTCATTGGACTATTGCCACTAGTCTATGAATTCCTATTTTCATACATACTTGCAATAATTTAGAAAACACCAAGCCATCATTTCTGACATGTTAGATTTATATTCCACAAAATCAGATCACCGTCGTTCAAATCTGTTATGTACTTCTGATTTCTCTTATAAATATCATAAATATAACATCTTTCCTTTTGATTATTTTGATATATTCCAAGTTGCAATGTTCCATATACCATATTCAATAGAGGAGCTCATGAATGTTGACTTTCTTGGGTCATTATAGTTTTGTTCAACTTTTATAGACTTCTTTTTAATAAGATAAAATAATAGACTAAATTACCAACTTATATCATACCTGTTCTACATTTAGCATGCTCTGCTAGTGGCAACTATATATGCAAGTAAGTTTTGGCACATTTTGGCCAATGTACCACAATTTAATCAAACTCAGTTTTATTCCAAGCATTCCATTTGTTTCATACATTCAGAAGAATATAATTATCCATCTCTGAACTACTACTGTTTGTCATCTATTTTAGGGCCTTCTGTCTGAACTTCTGAACAACTGTGATGGGCAACTAAAAGGAGAAGTTGCACAAATGGCAGCTTTCTATGAGCACCGATTACAACTGGGCAACAAAGCTATTTATCACCTGGAAGCATTTGTAGCCAAATTCATGGCCCTTTATAAAAAATTTATGGAAGATGGACTTGAAGCTATGGTGTTCTAATGCATAGCTTTGAGAATACTCATCATTTGTGATTCTGAACTGCATGAACTGCAAATCACAAGAGTTTTACTGTATCTAGGCAATAAAATCAAAATTGTTAAATTTCAGTGATTTTGTCATGAGTAACTTTTCGAAGCAGTTCAATTATTCTGAGAAAAATAACTTACTTTTGGAAGATTATCTTGGCAGCAGAGCAGTGCTAGCATCCAGGATACTTTTTGAGAAGTAACCTATATGGCTTTTTTCATTGTTTCATTTAATGTCTTAATTTAGCCTCTTGGGCAGTGGTTCTCAACCTTTCTAATGGTGCGACCCCCCCATGACCCCCGCAACCCCGCCACCGCAAACCCCGCCCCGCCCCCTCCCCATGCGGGATGAGGTGACAAAGGGGGCGTGGCACCAGGGGTGAAATGCTCCCAGTTCGGGCTTGCCTGCGGGTCGCCGAACAGCTGATAGCTTTTACCCTCTGCACATGCGCAAAGCGTTCTGCGCATGCGCAGAGGGTAAAAGAACCCAAATGGCGGCATCCGGGTCGGTGGGCGAAGTCTCCCGCTTGTGTCGCTACCGGCTATCCGGCGACCCGCAGGCACGGCCGAACCGGGAGCATTTCACCCCTGCAGTGACGGTGGCACCAAGATGGCGGGCTAACGCGCGCGGCGACCCCTGTGAAATGGTCGTTCGACCCCCAAAGGGGTCGTGACCCACAGGTTGAGAACCGCTGCTCTTGGGGGAGACTGCATTATTTAACAGAAGTATCCATTTTCTTTCTTAAGTATGTTGCTACTTTGATTTTGTTAAGGACCAAACAGATACATGAAATCTGGTAGGATTGTGAACACCTTGTGGACCAGATAAGTTCAGCCATTCACAAAATATATCCCCACAAAACAGCAGTCACTCATGCCAGACTGCCAATATAATCCCCAGAAAGAAGGAACGTGTGTCCTGACCTTATCTCAGCTTTTTCCTATGCAGGAGATTGAAAAAATATTGTAATTTTAAAACGAAACGGACAACTTAGGAGAAGCTGTGAACTGAAACTGGGAAAAGCAGAAGATTAATTTTTCCCTCCATAGTTTCTGATTAAAGTTTGACTGTTTTACTATCTTGTGATTTTATTTTTCTGTTCAAGTTAAGGAATTGTGTGTAAATTCAAATTTATTCAAAACTTAGACTTGTTCATGCAATAATAATATTTTTTTGTATAGTCATAAGGTTGTATCGGAATACAAAATAGAAAAAAATAATAGACCATATATAATAAAATAACATATAAGGCAGAACTAAAAGAAAATATAGGTCATATTCTGTATTATCCCTATTATTTACTCCAACCATATCCTCATAGGCAGTTCTCAGATGTACTGTTTATTCAGCTAAAAGGCCATGTTATATGTAACATTTGGGTTCTGACCACACATGAAATACATTGTTCTAATTAATGGATCTTATTAGATGCTCATGTAATGTGTGATCCAAAATATTGATAGTTTTCTTTACTGTACACTTGGCATTTAAATAATATAAGCTATGTCCTCCATCTTTGGAGCTCCACAAATACATTCATGATGAGGAATTTGGGTTAAACCTTCCATATTTAATTATCATGTTTATCTGTTCAAATCTCAAATACACTCATAAGATGCTTGGGCATTTTTGTACTAAAATATTTTTCAGTTTGGAGGGTGTGTTTCTAGTGTCTCATTCATTTCAACATGCTGGCCTTCCTGAAGTTAACTATATCTTTTTGAACTTCTGTATGCAAAATTCAGTTGGACAAGAAACAGAGACCACAACTCTTGATACAGTTTGTGTGTTTTGCTGTCTAAGAGATCTCTAATTGAAATTTAGTCTGTTCTGTCAGACACAATTTTGGAAGTCTGTCAGTTTCCATAGAATTGATTCTGTACCAATAATTATATGCCTTAATTTTTGACAAAGAACAAAGTACATAAATTCCTCACTCAGCTCTAAATGCAGCAGTTGAAGTCCTTTTATCCACAACCAAAATACTCAGATGCTGTGATTGTGTTTGCTCTGGTAATGGTACAGTACATGTTTTAAGTCCCAAACCTCAGCTTCATTAAAGAGAATAGAAACCAATAATATTTTTGTTATTTTTCGTGTTATAATCTATATATATATAAGCAAAAACCACTCACGCATTAATCACGAAATCTCCAGAACCGTAAAGCCTACAAACTTGAAATTTGCCACGTATGTTCTTCTTGGCTTCTAGGTGCTCACTAAGAAAGGATTTTTCAAAATGTCCATCGGAGCATGAGTATTTCTTACATTATTATTAACAAGCTCTGATGCTAAGGAGTTCTATTCCCCCCCTCCACACCTGACAAGAAATCTGATCCAAATACAAAACACAAGCAGAGGAGTTTCAGTTTCGCTTTTGCTTTCACAGCAGCAAGCAGCTTTACTACAGAACAGTTGAGCTAAGCCACGCACAGACTCCTTCCTGTCTCATTGCTCACACAGCAAATACTATTTGAATTTCCCCTCAACTCTCTCACATACTAACAGGACACTAGCCAGATGAATACCAATGGATGCGTGTAGGCAGAGAGAGAATGCAGATTTCTCCCCCCTTATTTTCCTCCTCAGTTCAGACAAATCTGTTCCTTCTCCTGTAACCCCAGTTAAAGGGAAAAGAGGCAAAAAACGCAGGAAAAGATTTACAGATGCGATTAGGAAAACACAAGTAAGGGAAGCTGCCTGTTTCTCCCATGGCCAGTTCTATGTGGCATGCTCCAGAGTCAGTTCATCTGACAGCCTGGTCATCCTCCAGCCAGACAGCAAAACCAGGAATGTTGTTTACAGGGAGGTCCTGAGCAATTCATCTGAGGGACGAATTGAAAATCTATGCTATACAACTTATTAGCCTGGCTACATTGACAAAACAGCCACGGTTGCTGCTGGGATTAAAGGGCTTAAGCCCATCTACTTCATTGTTGTTACACTTACAATAATGTCTTCATCTGTAACAAAAACTTAGCTTACCATCTCTAACGAAATAATACAGTCCCTTTTTTAACTACTCATTAATTTTCAAGCTTTAAGTGTCTATTTATCAAGCCCCATCACATAGTTTCGTAGCGAAGCACGGGTATCAGCTAGTCTTCTAATAATTTGAACATGATGCTTCTTTCCAGCATCTCTTTATGGTGATGTGGTTTGGCATTAGAGTTTCAGTGTCTGCTTCTCCCTCTACCCCTCCCTGCCCCCAATCAGTCAGATTTCTACAAACATTTGTACTGGATAGGTAGCCTCCTGGGAATTCCTAATTTCAGCTTGGAGGGTTGGTCAGATAGGGGTGTCTTGGGGAAGACCCATTCTCCATCTTGGGTGGAGCCATCATTCAGGATGGGTTGTCCTCATCCGTCAGCCAATGAGGACCGAGTCTGTCTTTTATGTCACTGGATCCGCCTTCTCCTCCCCAGTTTAGACTCGGTCCTCAGTGGAGAACGAGGCAAACTTCTCCCATCCTGATTGTTGGCATATTTTTGGACAGTACTAGTTCGTGGACTGTGTCAGAGATTGTCTGTGAGTTTCTGGGTCTCGTTGTCATCGAGGCCCGGTGGCACAACAGGGCTTCGGCTCTGTTCGTTTTGGCAGGAGCTGAGGGCGCACGGCGACATAGACCAACTGGGCTTCGTGCTGGGTCTGTCGCTGGAGCTTCGCGCTCCCCCCCCCTTTTGTCATCGAAGGAGTGCGCAGTGCTGCCAGGGGCTTGTCAGCTCCGCGGCTAGAACGGCGGCGGCTAGATCAAAGTACGGACTTTAAGCCGCGGGGACAGAAGACTGTCACGGTCTCCCCTGAGCCGTTCGCCTCAGCCACCTTATTTCGGGTCGGCAGATTGAACAGGAGCTTGTTGCGATCGAGCGGCTGCTCTCGCGCTCCTCCGACTCCGCTCCGGCTCTGTTTTACAGACTCACTGAGGCCTCAGAATAGTTTTAGCGCCGATCAGCTGTGAGGCGCGAGATTTCCTCAGCGGTTAGGCGCTTCCCCGGTCTACTAATTTAGCCGGATCTCGCCCTTTGAGCTTGCTCGGGCCGCCTCTTACCACAAATTCTCGTAGAGCCGGAGGTTGTGACTGCGTATATTGCCCTCAGAGCTTGCTCGGGCCGCAGTTACTGAAGGCGACCACTTTGCCGCCATTTCTGGCGCGTTCATTGGGTCGGCCATTTTGAGGCAGTTCCTTCATTTAAAATGGTGGTCGCACTTCGACCTAATGAGAAGCCTGGGGGCAAGAGGTTGAAGAAGACGGACAGGCCAGTGCAGGACGAGGAACTGCCCCATTCTTCAGGCCTCAGCTCATCTGGTGTTCACAGAGGCACGCAGATAGCATCCAAGGCTACTCTAAGGGCTGAGAGGCGGAGAGATAAGGCCCTGCAGAAATTGATTAATCGCTCCACCAAGCATGTGGGGCCGAGTTCCTCGGCCCAGGATCCACCGCCCACCCATTCCACCTCGGGTGAGGGCGGTAGGGCGACTGTGGGGCAGGAGCTATTGGCCCTTGATGCTCTGGGACTACCCAGGGAGGAGCCTGATCTGTGGGGCCCGGCTGGGCTGAGCGGCGCTCCTGCCACTCCTCTTCAGGGAGTGTCTGTTTCGGGACCTCCTCCTACAGGCCCTCTTCAGGGGGGCTCAGGGCCTGTTGCCACAGGGCCACTGGGCCAGTCACCTGCCTTTGATCCCGCAGACCTGCAGAGGCTGATTGCGGACGCCTGCCTTTGACCCCACAGACCTGCAGAGATTGATTGCGGAGGCGGTACAAAAGGGGATTTCGGCCGGCCTTCGATCCTTGGGGTCATCCGCTCCTCGTGGGCCTAGTCACTCCGGGGAGGCTTCCCTTCGGCCTCCCGACAGGTTGGCCTCCTCGGCCAGACTGCAGCTACAGGAAGTCCTCTCGGAGGACTCGGACGAAGGGGACCCGGAGGAAGGACTGGAGGATACAGAGAGTCTCGCTCTGGAGCTGTCGGAGGATGAGGCCCTAGCTCCGGAACAACCGGCTTCATCCGGGTTGTTTCCCCCGGCCTTGTTTAGATCCCTTCTGTATAAGGCGAGGATCACAGCGGGACTGGATGCCCTTCCTCCGGAGGAGATGGCCGAACAGGAATCCCTGCACGACCCTCTCTTTTCTGAGGTCAAACCTGAGACTTCATTTGTACCTACCCCTCAACTGTTTATTGATACGGTGCAGAGACAGTGGGCCATACCGACTTCCGGCCCGGCACCGTCTTCCACCGAGCGGAAGTTCTTCAATGTGTCTCAGGCATTTTCCGACCTTCTCTCTCCTCCATTGGTTGATCCTCCCGTTCTGGCTCTTTACACACCAACCGCTATGCCAGGGGAATCGGAGGAGTTACTTAAACCGGAAGATAAACGTATGGAGCAAGCGCTCCTTAAGAGCCACCAGGCGGCCGCCTGGGCCATCAGGGCGGCTTCGACGTCGTCTTTCTTTGCCAGGACATCTCTTCTGTGGCTCCGACAGATCCAGGAGCATATTCCGGCATCTGACATCAGAGCCTTACAGGATCTCAACAAGATGTTCGCGGCGTCCCAATTTGTGGCGGATGCTACCTTGCATGCCTCCCGTTTTGCAGCTAAAGCAATGGCGGCGGCGATAGTAGCGAGGAGGATGCACTGGCTCCGTCAATGGCCGGCGGATACCCGACACAAGTGGAGACTCGCGTCGGGCCCCATCAAGGGACCGCTGCTGTTCAGGGATTCATTGGATCCGATATTGGTGGAATCGAAGGACAGGAGGAAGATACTCCCGTCGCTCTCCAGGAGGGGTAACTTCCGCCAGGCCCCATTTTACCGTCGGCCCTTTCGGCAGATGGACCAGGGCTCCTTCTTCCCCCGGGCCCCGGGTCCTTTCGGAGCGAGACCGCACCGGGCGCAGGATAAGCCCGGGAGGGGGAGGCAGTCTAGGCGGCCCTTCCGTGGGGGGTCAGGGTCCCGCCCCTTCAGGCGTTCCAGGTGGTGAAGGCTTTTCCCTCCCAATCGGAGGACGTCTTTCCTATTTCGCAGACGGCTGGTTTCGGACTACCCAGGATGTCTGGGTGCGGCGGACAGTCCGTCACGGCCTTTCGCTGGAGCTTCTCTCGACCCCCCCCGAGTGCTTTTCTCCCTGCCCCATGTCCGGAATTCCATCCAAAAGATCTCTTATGGATTCCGCAGTGCAGCACCTGCTCGACATTAGGGCCATCCAGCCGGTGCCTCGGGGACAGTACGGACGGGGGTTTTACTCTGTCTTGTTTGTGGTTCCCAAGACCTCGGGGGGCTGGAGGGCGATTCTCGATCTTAAGCGATTAAACAGGTATGTGGCGTATCGCAAGTTCACGATGCACTCTCTATCCTCCATCTTGGCATGCATTCGAAAGGGAGATTTCATGGCCTCTCTTGATTTGACTGAGGCCTACCTGCATGTGCCTATCAATCGCCATTATCGGCAATTTCTCCGTTTCGCCTATGCAGGTGGGCACTTTCAATACAGGGCCATGCCCTTCGGTCTCTCCGCCGCACCCAGGGTATTCACAAAAATTTTAGCCGTCCTGGCGGCTCACCTTAGATCTCTGCCGGTGCGTGTCCAGTGTTACCTGGACGACATCTTGGTGCATGCGCCATCGAAGGCCCTCGCGTCGCACCACCTCCAGGTAACAGTTCGGACGCTAAGGCAACACGGGTTCGAGATCAACCTAGAGAAGAGTCATCTGGTTCCTTCTACCTCTATCCTTCATCTAGGTACCATCATTGATTCCCTAGAGTGTAGGGTCTCCCTTTCCCAGGAGCGACAGGACAGCATAAGGCATCTGGTGTTGCAGGTGCGTCGCCAAGGCAGGGTTCCCTTGGCGCTGTTGTCCACTCTCCTGGGGAAAATGATTTCCTGCATTTCCATCACTCCTTGGGCGCGCCTACACTCTAGGGAACTCCAATGGTTCCTCTTACCCTTCCAGAAGGCGGGTCGAGGATCGTCTCAGGCCCGGGTTTTGGTGCCTCCCGCAGTTATCCGGTCCCTCGTTTGGTGGAGGGCGCCGGCCCTGACAAGGGGCTCTCTTTTCGTCGCACCCCCTCGTCTTGCGGTTACCACCGATGCCAGTCTGTCGGGCTGGGGAGCTCACGCCCGGTCTCTTTTCTGCTGGCGGTTACGTCGGCGCGGAGGATTTCTGAGTTGGCGGCCCTCTCCATTCGGCGCGACCTTTGCGTTTTTCACCACGATAGAGTGGTGCTAAGACTGGATCCTTCATTCTTGCCTAAGATTAACTCTCCGTTCCACCGTGCTCAAGAACTGGTCTTGCCCAACTTTTGCCCAACTCCTGGCCAGAGGTTGGAGCAGAAGTGGCATTCCTTGGATGTACGACGGGCGCTCCGGATTTACATTAACCGTACGAAAGAGTTTCGACAGTCGGAGGCGCTCCTGGTGACCTTTCTTCCACATTCCCTGGGTCGCAAAGCCTCGTCTACAACCATCGGCCGATGGATCAGGGGTACTATTGCCAAAGCGTACGACCTCGCTTCCCTTCCACGACAAGCG
>QLTV01004098.1:3782275-3793202 GCA_003457575.1 Thermophis baileyi
TCCTGGTTACTTTTCTTCCACGTTCCCTGGGTCGCAAGGCCTCGTCTACAACCATCGGCCGGTGGATCAGGAGTACTATTGCCAAAGCGTACGACCTCGCTTCCCTTCCACGACCAGCGGGGATAACAGCTCACTCGACACGTAGTGCAGCTTCTTCGGTGGCCTGGGCAGCTCAGGCTTCTTGGGAGGAAGTGTGTCAAGCGGCCACTTGGGCTTCGCCTACGCCTTTTATTAGGCACTATAAGATCGATTCTTACGCTTCGGCGGAGGCGGCTTTTGGACGACGTGTATTGCAACGAGTGGTCGAAGACGCTTCCTAAGGGGATGACAGTTGTCCCGCCCGAGAAAGGGACTTTGTAGCTTTGGTATGTCCCATCCTGAATGATGGCTCCACCCAAGATGGAGAAGGGGCGTTGGTCTTACCTGAGACGCCTCTTCTCATCAGGTGGAGCCATCATTCAGTCCCACCCGCTGTCATGACTTCTGGTTTCGTTGCAAGTTAGCTGCGGTGGTTGCTTTGGACTACTTGGTTTTCGGTCAGAGATGGGAGTGCATATTTTTCCGGTTTGCCTCGCCGGGTCTAGTCTTCGGATTCGTCTAAACTGGGGAGGAGAAGGCGGATCCAGTGACATAAAAGACAGACTCGGTCCTCATTGGCTGACGGACGAGGACAACCCATCCTGAATGATGGCTCCACCTGATGAGAAGAGGCGTCTCAGGTAAGACCAACGCCCCTTCTTTCAGGTCCTGCTCCATGCTAGAGGTCTGTTTCCAAATTCTGCATGGACCACAACACTCCAAAGAATACAGCTGGTTCAAGCTAGATGTGTATGGGGCTCAAAAATTAATGTCAAGCATACCTTAGGGGGCAACAGACTAAATGTTTTTCTCTTGCAAACAAGAAATATCTCCTAAAGTTAACACATATAGCACTTGTCTTCCTTGACACACACACTGCAGTGAGGGGGACATGTACCACAGTGGCTTGAAGGCAGAGTGCTGTAAACTTTTGTAGGAACCATCTATCTTTATAAAGCTATAAATAGATGTTTGCCTCTTCAGACAGAGACCTTGGGCCACGAAGTGCTTTAAATTGTTACATTGGGAATCTTACAACATATTCCTTCCCTTTTGACTCCATCTCATCTGACTGAGAATAGTAATTGGAAGTATATTTCTGGCAACCCAAAAGTCTCATAATATTTAGAGGGACAGAAGATTAAGACACTATCCTATTGAACCGTGTCTTTTTTTTTTCTTAAGTGAAGAATTTGTTAAATTACATTTTCTTCATCGTGAATACGCAAGAAAAATGGGTCAGCTACAGGTCCTCCCTATTCATAAAATGGTTGCCATAGTAGCTGTGGTTAATTAGAAAAGATCAATTGACAAGAAGACTAAATGTATAAGGTTGTTTCCTGTCACATTATCTAGCCTCCAGGGATAGGTGATCAGCCCTTACTTTTTAATTGTCTTACCTCAAAATAGAGTTATAAGTGAACATGGGTATAAGGAACACAATGAGCTGTAGCTACTCATAATTTTTCATTTTTAAGAAGCTTAGACAGGCTACACAAAATGATTCTGCAGGCTTTGCTTTTCAGCATGGCAGATTCCTTTTATATTTTATTTAAAATCTTTTGGGGGTGGGAAGGCTAGGTTTGTGATAAGCAACAAGAGAAATGTCCAGAGGACATATGAGTGGTGATGGGACAAATTGGGGACAGCAGGTGTCAGCATGAAAGCTGTGGTAACAGGATGCAATTATATTTTTCAGAACTCATTGAGATCTGTTGCATATGATTTATTTCTATATGATTTGTGCATGATTTATTAATAGGAATTAATATCACCAAAGCAGTTGACAAGTAACTTTTTGATTCTTGATTACAGTTTAAGGTTAAACAAGGTTCGCATTCTGATTTACATCCTGGCATCAAGGAAGAAATTACTACCGAAGACAAGAAAAGTCACTTTGTATTGTGCAACCTGTTCTGCTTGAAACACATTTACTCCAAATAAAATGCTGCTGAATTCAATAGGGCTCCCAAGTGTATAGGATTACAACTATAATTTCATGAGGCAGTTCTGAAATATTCAATTAATAGATGGTGGGTAGGAAGAAAATACAATGGTAATGGGGAGGTGTTCTTGATGCCACCTGAGCAAGGTTTTATTTTAATACTTGTTAAATAGTTTCATTTCTCTTAGGATAAATAGAATAGACGCTGCAAACTATCACTTTATTAGTTCTGCCAAGTCTAAAATACATTAATTCACCAGAGTACATACATGAAAAATGAATGTTTTGAACAATTTTTACTTTAGGGAGATATAGGCTACCAATGAAAACAAGACAAGATAATTAAAGTTGCGACTGTCTCTCTTTTTAGAGGTAAATCATTTTAAGTGCAGCCTGGGAAAAAAAAAACTTGTATATTTAGCTTGCAGTGTTCTGTAGTCTATTCAGAATCTTTATAATGTTTCTCAAACCTCTGAAAGATTTGTAGCAACCATTTTGCTCCTTAAAAACCCCACAGTCACACAAAAAGTCAATAATATATTGACCCGACCCTATTGACTTTAAGAGGATTTTGTTGGACCTGAAAGATGTGCTCATTAAGTACAGTTAGTGTGTGATCAGTTAAAAGGTGAAGGGCATTAACCAAGAGCTCTAGACCCAAAAGCTCACAGCTGAGAAATTTCCCTCAGTCTGATGCCCTCTAGACAAGTTGGATTGTATCATGTTGATTAGAGAATTATGGGACCTCAAATCTAATATAGAAAACCTCTAGTGTCAATAGTTAGTTTCTGAGATCCAGGACTCTGATGCTTCCATAAAATGTTATGTGTAATTGACCATGGGAGGAACCTAAAATTCCTTTAGCTTTTCTGATCTTTTCAGCCTCTCAAAAGTCTAGTATAGTCCTTGGCCCCAAAATGATATGCCTTCAATGCCTTGCCAGTGTCAGCTCCGCATACCTCCAGGTCTTTTCTTGCTAGATTTATTAGTTGGAGGAGATTGAAATTGGATTTGGGTTCTCTTTTATGTTAGTTTTTTAGCTGCTTCATTGTAAATTAGAAAACATCCCAATTATTCTTTTTTCCAAATAGGATATTAAACACCATCCCTATTCACAGGTTCAGAGTAATAGGCATAATTTATATTGTTGAAATTTTTTTTCTTAATGCTTTGTTTTGAAATGGTTTTTTTAGCCACATTACTAATTAGTAGTACACAAAACGATGACCACAATTTTCAATCAATAACTATAAAATAAACCCCGAGGTTGTAGTTCATGAAATAAAATGTCTCTGAGATGACAGTGGAGCATATGACGGTTCCAGGGAGTCTAAATATTTTACCCTGGGTTTTTTAATGTTTTCAATGAGCTGCGGAAATACATGAACACAGAACAGAAAGAGTCATATGGGATAATATGCCAAATAGGCAAAGGCTCTCCATTCTATATATTAAACATTTACTCAGTCAGAATTTAAAATTAGTCATGCATTACTAACAGTAATCAGGACACACTTTTCCTCCCTGTCAGTTTAATTGAAATGATTCTGTCTCCAAATTATCCAGGTCACTTGGGGCCAATGTACTCTTTGGCATTCTGGCTTCATTCCATGATGAAAGGATTGCTTGTGTTAATAATAATGCTGGATGTTGCTACTTAAGGGGAAAGGGGTGTGTGGCAGGGAGGGGGGAACTGGTACTCAAGTAGTGACAAGCTCATAAAATTGTGACTTCTCGGAGTGTAATACTCATCCTTTGTTCTATTGCATGTGGCATGAGCTGCTATTATTCCTCATAATGGTCGTGGTGGTTGAAGCTGATGAAAGTTGAACTCCAATAACCTTTCTACTGCAGCTTTCCTTCCTCCGTGCTAATGTTTGGAATAACAGAGGGTTGAACATTTTATATATTTTATATACATTTGTAATTCCACTTTTCTTCACAAAAACTAGAACAAAATGTTATTTCCATTGCAAGGCTGTAAAATATCTCAATTATCTTCCAAAAAATGTTCATGAATCTAGTGTATCTTCTTTCCAATAATAATACCCATAAACAGACATTCCCAGTGCACATTTTCATACAGGCATAGAGTTTTATATCTTTCTACACATAGACTCATGCCAGGATTTTAAAACCAAAATGCTTCTACTTAATAGTTACCTGAATGTAATCCATTCCTCCTTATTCTCAAAGTCCCTTTAGATTTGCATCGGCCATGATTCAAGCATAACTGGAACTGACAGCAGCTTAAGCAACATGGAAAATGCCTGCAAGAACAGGTGCCCATTCTCAATAATATCATTGTTTCACTTTGTAGCTGTGCAACTTCAATAGCGTTTCTATGTGTATAAGCCTTCAAGTCAGTTTTGACTCCTGGTGGCTACATGGCCAAGTCAATGCAGTTTTCTTGGTAACTTCTTACAAAATTATTTGCCACTGTAGTCTTCTTACTGGAAGACATTGACTCCCCAAAGTTGCCCAGCTGGCTTTTGTGACTAAGGCAAAACTTGTACTCAGACTTCTCCACTTCTAGTTGAGGTTCTTAACTCCTACCCCAGACTGGATCTTTTAGTAGAACAGGAATATAGTATTTCAATACTGAAATTATTGAAATACTATATTCCTGTTCTACTAAAAGAGCCAGTCTTTTCAAAATTACTCTCTCTTGATGTAAAGCTTTGAATGACTTTGTAGTAAGAAGCACTGGCTTTATGGTAAAGGAAATACCGTATTTTTCAGACTATAAGACACACCTGTGTATATAAGACGCACCAAGATTTCGAAGAGGTAAGTAAGAAAAGAAGTTTTTGCCCTCCCCCAGCCCCCAGGAGCACTCTGCAGACCTCCCAAACCCTAGACGCACCGGTGTATAAGACGCACCAGGATTTCGAAGAGGTAAGTAAGAAAAAAAAAGTTTTTGCCCTCCCCCAGCCCCCAGGAGCACTCTGCAGACCTCCTAAACCCTCTGCGCACCCTGTTTTTGTGAAAAATGGGCTGTTTTTTGCCCATTTTTTGCAAAAACAGGGGCATTTTTGCCCTCCCCCAGCCCCCAGGAGCACTCTGCAGACCTCCCAAACCTTCTGCGCACCCGTTTTTGCATGGGGCGGGGCTTCAGGAGGCCAAAAATGGCTGTATTCAGTGTATAAGACACACCAACATTTCCACCCTCTTTGGGGGGAGGGGAAGTGCGTCTTATACTCCAAAAAATACGGTAGATCTACCTACAAAGATGTAAGTGTGGCATTGAAAATTTATTTTGTTAGTTAGACTGGTCTGGCCTGGCCTGTTTGTATAGCAGGATCATCTTGGTAGCAGTAAAAAATCAACTGAGATTGGCCATTAGGTTGCATTTTCACTGGATCATTATAAGTAGACAATAGAAGATGTGAAATATTACATGATTTACAGAACCTTTAAGGGCAACCACCTTGGAACCAAACCTCATGTTACTTTGGAGGAGTATGATATGATCTCTTTAGGTATTTTGTTAAAAAAATAGCCCTATGCTCCCTAATTCAGCAGGGATGACAGTGCAGTATGAGGAGGTGAGACTAAAACGCTGACCTGAAGGGTCAGCAGAAGGGAAAAAATAACCAACATTGATATTGTGCAGAGCAGTTCTGGCTGGTTTTACAGTCAGTGGCATTTTGGAGGTGGTAATAAGTTGAGAAATGTACTCCATCCTATTTTGGTTTGATTCAAATAAGGGCACTGCTTTTGATAAAAGTAAAACAGGTTGGAGGTACATTCGCAACTAATTTACTCAATTTGTAATCTGGCCTATCAACATTCTTCCTCCCAGAAATACAGAGAAGCAGGCAAATCATAGTCATCTGATGATCCTTGAGAGAAAGGAATCAGATAACAGAAACCAAATTGCTGTCAGCATATAGGCATGGTGTTAGTATCTATAATTAGGGTAGGTTAGAGTCCCTTTAGTAGAGAACAATGTAGACATGTGGGGATAGCCATAGTAAGGTAATCCCAGAGGTGGGATTCAGCAGGTTCTGACCAGTTCTGGAGAACCGGTAGCGGAAATTTTGAGTAGTTCGGAGAACCGGTAAATACCACCTCTGACTGGCCCCGCCCCCATCTATTCTCTGCCTCCCGAGTCCCAGCTGATTGGGAGGAAATGGAGATTTTACAGTATCCTTCCCCTGCCATGCCCACCAAGTCACGCCCACCACGCCACGCCCACAGAACCGGTAGTAAAAAAATTTTAATCCCACCACTGGCCGTAATCCCATACTATTATCAGATATTCCATTCTGGCTCTATGATTTACATTGCTTTTTAACAAATTCCTATTAGCATTTTTGGGATACATTGCTCATAATCTTGCTTAGTTTTAGATTCTTTTGCCTTCTTTTGGCCAGAAGCCCAGTGAGCATTATAGTTGTACATGGCAATAAATTATACTTTTTTGCACCTATCTTCAAATGATTTGTTCCTTATTTAATTGGCGCTTTTCCTTACAACAGACCCCATAAACCTGGACTTTCTATTTTCAATAGTCTATGGAGATTCTCAGTCATCCAGGTCATGGTTGTCCCAAAGGTGCTTTTTTCAAGAGGCAAGTGGACTTTCTGGTTTTTCTTTGAAAACGTTTCGCTTCGCAAGAAGCTTCTTCAGCTCTGACTGGATGGTAGGGAATGGAAGGATTTATATTCCTTGCAGACAGCTGTTCATTTGCATTCTTTTAGCAGGTCAATAGCGGGTCAATTCCCAATAGTGTTATGGACAAGCAGCAACTCTATTTTACTTAATTCTCCTCATAAAACACTAATAGCTTTCCAGCATCTTTGGCAGTACTTTACTTTAATCAACTAATTACAGTACCCTCCTCCCCCCCAAAATTACATACTCATTAAATAAAACGGGAAAGAGGACCCACCCCATGGCATCCCACAATGGAATAATCACAGGTTGATGGTTCTTTCTTCATGACTACTAATTGGAATTAGTAGAAGCCCATTCAGGATAGGAGAAAGTCACACTAGCAGAAGGATGCCTCCAAGCTCCAATTCTCACAAGTGGTCTAGAAGAATGGTATCAAATATTTCTGAGCTATCCCACGGGACTACTAGCAGTCTGAGTGTAAGGCACCAAATTCAAGATATATCTCCTGTCTTTCCTTCAGGAGTTCATGGCTGTTTATATCAGATTCCCTCTTCCATTTCACCCCAAAACAGCAGGAGACAGTGAGTGATCTGAACCTCACTGGCTGAGGGTAAAATTGGGTTTTCCCAATTTGAGTTCAACACTTTAATCCATATACTTCTAAGTACGAGACTGGAAAGCTAACTGAAAACCACTGATAAGTTTGTAAACAAATTGGAAGGCTTCCTGTAATGCCAACCATTAGTTGCTATTATTGAAAGCTAAAATTTGCAAGCAGAATACATTTTATAGATTAACACCAGCTGAGCACTATATGTAGAGAGAAAAGATTCTGATTATTTTTTCCCTTGAGAGGAAGCAAAGAAAATGGAAATTAAATGGAGAAAATAAAATGTTTTAAGGTTCCGATGAGGGTCCATTTTAGGGCATGCAGAGTGTTCTATAGAATAAGTTCTATTCACAGTTCAAAGATGACTTAATTCCAAATAATCTGTCTGAATTGGATTCTCTGCTACAGGCTATGAATAATGCACACACAGAAATAATCCATACTCTCTCCTCTATAATCTAAACATATTACACATAATGGCAGATGACAAATTTGGGAAGTCCAGCTACTAGTGAATTAGCTTTTGTTGAGAATACTGGTAAATTCACTGTCGCCCAGCAGGCAATTTTTCAGAAGCTCATTAATGCAACATGCAGAGTTATTGGCACTCAAAGCTATTTTCTAGAATAATTTTGATTGGAGAATGAAAGGTGATATAAAAAGTTTTGAAATGAAATTATCTAGCTGTTTCCTCCAGGGAGAAATGAAGTCTAGTTAACTCAATGAGCTTATTTATCTGCGTAGTTACTTGTATCATTCTCCAAGAATCTCATTCTGTTATACAACTCTTCATCTATAAAGTAATGTATTAAAATGTCCTGTTGTACTAACAATTTTGGCCAAATATTATGAAGCAATAATATCTATTGCAGGTAAACTCCTTTTTTAAAAAACAATTTTTTGACGGGCATTTTAGAAGTTACACATCTGGAGTATCTGTGGTGCCTAGAATGAAAGTGGATAAGTGATGTGGCTCTCATAGAAAATTGATTTGGCAGTCTTTTGATTCTGATTCTATTCATCTGTGGTGCAGTCTACTTCTAGGATCAACAGGTCAATAATTGAGTAATTATAGTGCTTGGACCTGAAAGTGGAGGACTACCTTTTGGGGGGGGGGAGGAAAGAAAAAGAATGAGATGACAGTGTATCTACCTACTTCCCAAAATGAATTGCCCTGTTGCTGTAGCTCTCCTTCATTATCCATTCTTTGCTTTTGCACTGGCAAATTGTAAGCTATATTTTCCAAGGGGGAGATTTGTAGAGCTTCCAGTTAGCAATCTCTGTTGTACAAGTTCCCAGATTGTATTTCATGTCCATTAAAGCTTCAGAAGCAAGCTACTGCAGTTTGCCGACTGCAGATGTTTATTTATATTCTAAGATCACCAACAGCTATCTTTGTCTTTAGCAAGGTTATTTCTCCTCATAGTGAGCCTATTTTTGGTTTGACCTTTAAGAAGAAGAAGAAGAAGAAGAAGAAAAAAAACCCCATCCCAGTATAATTACCTATTTAATCAATTTATATACTAGATTACTAGAGTGCTTACTATATCAAAAGGATCTCTCAGAGCAGCATCTAGCTGAATTAATTTGCCTGACTCAGCAGTAGTATGGCTCTTCTGAAAGTCAATCTGTCCCTAGCATTTTATCACATAAATACTGTAGTATCCACAGCAGCTTCCTTGGTTGTTTGACTAACATAGTGAGCAACTGGGATGGCTGTATTTAAACTATCTTCCAGCAATATGTATGATCTAGTTCTTTAAGGAAATTGTTTACCTCTTCCCCCAAATAAATTGCTTTTCTTCCTACTGTCTCATCAAGGTGTGTAAACTAGCTTATTTGTTTTCAGAACAATCTGGAAACTTGAGTGGAGGAAGCTTATCTAAGCAGGAACTGGAACAGCCATTGCAGGCCTTTCACAGAGAGGCTCCTAATGAAATTTGCAATTTTGCAGGTGACTCCAATGTAATATATATGCAATAGAATTTCATATATGACTTCTTAGAATTTCTGGGGATTTTCAAAAGTCATTTTGCAACAAAGAAAGTAGTCAATAGAGAGTTATTTGTATCTTAATGAGCCGAGGTGGCGCAGTGGTTAGAGTGCAGTACTGCAGGCTACTTCAGCTGACTGCTACCTGCAGTTTGGCAGTTCAAATCTCACCGGCTCAAGGTTGACTCAGCCTTCCATCCTTCCGAGGTGGGTAAAATGAGGACCCAGATTGTTGGGGGCAATATGCTGACTCTGTGAACTGCTTAGAGAGGGCTGTAAAGCACTGTAAAGCAGTATATAAGTCTAAGAGCTATTGCTATTGCTATTTAAATTCTTAATTAATGATAATAAATATATTAGGTCATCAAGGCAAAATAACAGCTGTCTACTATTTTCTGAATAGTATTGTCTGTAATCTACAAGCAGATGCTGAGATTCACAAAATTGTGCCTTCTCAATATGCATCAATTAGATACCCAGCAATTATATAACTATATAAGGTATAGTGAAATGTGTATTCATTGGATTTCTGGCTGCACAAGTACAATGTTATAGTAACAGGAACTGCTCAAAATGACAATTAGATCAATTTAAATCCATCAGACATATTACTAGAAAGTAATGTGGACCATTACTGTTTGTAAAATTATAGGTCCAGTTTTTCTTGTACATATGAACCAGATGTAATTCCAACAGGAGAGTCCTATAAAATAATTGGGTTACAGTCTATGTAGAAGTAATCACCTTAGGTAATCAATTTATTTAAAGTGTAATTATGGCCAGTTGTATACTTTGTTCAGTAATAAGCACTAATTTGGTCTAATTCTGTCCTATATAAATTCACACATTTTTGCTCCGTCTCCCCAGTAAAATTCTAACATATTCTAGAACAGTGGTTCTCAACCTTCCTAATGCCGTGACCCCCCTGCGACCCCCGCCCCGCCGCCGCGACCCCCTCCCCATGCGCGATGAGGTGACAAAGGGGGCGTGGCACCAGGGGTGAAATGCTCCCGGTTCAGGCGTGCCTGCGCGTCGCCGGACAGCTGGTAGCGACAGAAGCGGGAGACTTCGCCTACCTGCCCGGACGCCGCCATTTGGGTTCTTTTACCCTCTGCGCATGCGCAAACCATTCTGCACATGCGCAGAGGGTAAAAGAACCCAAATGGCGGCGTCCGGGTGGGTGGGCGAAGTCTCCCGCTTCTGTCGCTACCGGCTGTCCGGCGACCCGCAGGCACGCCCGAACCGGGAGCATTTCACCCCTGCTGACGGTGGTACCAAGATGGCAGGCTAACGCGCACGGCGACCCCTGTGAAAGGCTCAACCCACAGGTTGAGAACTGCTGTTCTAGAAGAATGTCATGACCCCCTCCAAAGAAATATATGAAGACCTCTAAAAAAAAAGTCAATAGTATCTATCAGTCTGGAAAAAGCCATTTCTAAAGCTCTGAAGTGCCACCAACACACATTCAGACATACAGTCTTGAAATGGAGAGGATCTGGGACCAGAGAAACTTCCCAAGTGTGACAACCTTACCAGTATTGTTTCAAGAATCCAGCATGAAATTATCCAGAAAATCACAAGAATAGAATAGAATAGAATAGAATAGAATAGAATAGAATAGAATAGAATAGAATAGAATAGAATAGAATAGAATAGAATAGAATAGAATAGAATAGAAT
>QLTV01004098.1:3805115-3819264 GCA_003457575.1 Thermophis baileyi
GAAGTTGGACATCGCGGCAGAGAGAAGGCAGAAAAGCAGCTGCCTGGCTGGTTGGAATCGCTGAAGAAGCAGTCACGGTTCTCCTGAACCCAAGCCCTCGTCGCCACTGTTGGATAGTGGGTAGAGATGACAGGAGACAGACTTCCAAGCAGTTCTTTATTTCAGCTCTTGTATCAGCAACCAGCAAAGAGCAGTCTGACAGCTTGCCCTTTTATAGGGAGCTGTCAGACAGANGAAGTTGGACATCGCGGCAGAGAGAAGGCAGAAAAGCAGCTGCCTGGCTGGTTGGAATCGCTGAAGAAGCAGTCACGGTTCTCCTGAACCCAAGCCCTCGTCGCCACTGTTGGATAGTGGGTAGAGATGACAGGAGACAGACTTCCAAGCAGTTCTTTATTTCAGCTCTTGTATCAGCAACCAGCAAAGAGCAGTCTGACAGCTTGCCCTTTTATAGGGAGCTGTCAGACAGACCAGCCAATAGCGTTTGAGCTTTTTCCCGCTCAAACGCTGGACCTGGTTGGAACCATGCAACACAGTTTAAACAGTTAGAACATAACATCTAGTTTTAAATAATTGGATAGACTGCAAAGCAATGTTGATTCAAACAAAAAAGAATTTGGTTTTAGCTGTGTTGCTGCATTAATAAAATGGAGTCTGTTTATGGGGTAAATCATGTGGCCTCTGATGTGCTGTGCCTTGCTGTGGACCCTCTCAAGGCCTGTGACAAGTTGCTTTAAAAATTGATTTTGAGTCAGAAATGCAAAGTTTGCAGAGTTAAAGTACCAATATTACTCTGGATGTCCCTGCCACGGGGTGAAATGCTCCCGGTTCAGCCCGGTCCGGGCATATTGGTAGTGCCGCCTGCCGGTGGTTCGGAGAACCGGTAGCGACGGCAGCGTGAGGCTCCGCCCACCCTCCCGGACGCCGCCATTTTGTTTTTTTTTTACCCTCTGCACATGCGCAAAGCGTTCTGTGCATGCGCAGAGGGTGAAAAAGCCTGTGCGCGAGCAGAGCGTGGGTGAAAAAGCGTGCACGCGGGCGGAGCGAGCACTTCCGAACCGGTAGGGAAGGTAAGTAGATTTCTCCGCTGCCCTGCCACTGTTATTATCAATTACAACTGTAAATAGAATTTGACTGGATTTACATATCATGGTACACTGCTCTTTATTTAGCTACGATATGGCTGACAATTCAAATTTGGTGTGTATATGTATATATATATATGCATTTATTTGTGACCTAGGTTTGTATAAAATACTGCACTGTATCTCTTTGAGCGTCAAATAACACCCACAAAACTGAAACCTTCACTGAGTTGGCCAGAAACACTGGTACTCCTAAAAATATAATGACATGTGGTCTGAAATGCAATTTGGAAGAATAGTATCTACCCTCTTTCCTAAATGATTAGCATTTGGTTGCTAGTAGCAACAACAAAGAAGACAGAGTCTTCTTGCTACAGAAAAAGCTTCATGTCAGCTTTATGGCAACATATTACAGTATTAGGCAGAGAACAATTTCTGTCCCATTTTTCCCCCCATGACATATAATATGATTATCACTATTTTTGCCCATTTTATGTATTTGCTTTTTAGTATTCATTCAATTTAGTAATAATATCACGGCAGCATTTTGCTCAGTGGTCTTTCTTTACTTGGACCAGATATGATATGATAATATAAACATAGGTAGACATGTATATGATTGTTAAATGCCATGTGATAAAAACCATATTTTAATATATGTGGCTATCTGCCAAATGTTGTATAAGTTAACTTCACTTTGAACATTAAACATTAAATGATGAATTTTAAAATACATATTAGAATATTAGGGTAATATTAGTTACGTTAATATTGTTGACTGCATTCAGAGGCTAAATATAGTTAAAGACATTTTTTAAAATTAAACTTAATTAATTACATTTAATTAAACTTTTAAAAGGGAATATTATGACAATGAGCCAGTTTGGCATAGTAGTTAAGGCACCAGCTAAAAACTGAGAGACCCTGAGTTCTAATCCTGCCATAGGCACAAAGCCATCTAGGTGACTTTTGCCAGTCACTTTCTCTTAGCGCCAGGAAGGAGGCAATGGCAAGCCACTTCTGAAATCTTGCCCAGGGACCTGTCCAGGCAGTTGCAGGGCATCAACACTGACTTAAAGACTCTGACTTAAAAGACGACAATAATGTTAGGAACTTTTAGAATTGTTTAAGTTTTCGATTTGTTCTTTTCTGTGACAAATAGAAATCAAGCAGCAGCCATTAAGAAAAACCAAATACCTGGTCTATATAATTAGTTTTATTTTGCATGTTAAGTATTGGTTTTAAAAAAAGGCAAAAAGGAAGTTGTATAAATTGAAGTTATGTCAATTTCAGCCCATTTTTTTTTGTTTATTTGTATTGAATTGATAGCTGTAGCACAGGCCTTGTTTCCAGACCCTCCACTAAAATCATCAAAATGAAAACCTTTACAGCTGCCAAAACAAGTGAGTTTCTCCCCTTGCTTTGATCAGGTCTTTTCCTTAGAATCAGATGCTCTTTGAGATTTCCAAAGATTTTTCAAGCTATCTTTCAGCTGTAGTGTTCACAGCTGAAAGCTCCCCAAGCTTCATGACTCAGTGCTGAGAGTGAAAAAGTTTCCGGAAGCCTGGCTGAAAGACAATGGAAAAACTGTATTTGGTACATCAGAAGGGAACATGGCACGTTAGATGTGTAGTGTTGATATTAATATCCAGTGTCATTAATCATGGCCTTCAGGGTGCATGCAATTAGAATAGAACGATTGTTGCTTTTTGGCATGCCACAAATGGAATTAATTCTGCAGGCTCTCTTGTCCTCCCCACTTTGCTTAAGTCACCTGCAGAGCTGTGTGCATATAAGCTTGTGCAAGGCCTTGGGACTTCAAGGGGGGGGGGAGTATTTATTACTCTTCATAACTGAACTAGTAACCTGTTGAGAAATGCCTTTGGATACCTCCTGGCTGAAAGATGCCCAGCTGGGAGCCATTTAAAAAGAAAACCTATATTTGGAGTACAGAAAGGGGAATTGAATTTTGCAGAAACTGCAAACATCTTTTCAAATCTTTGGAATTGCTTTACTTCAAAAGAAGTAATAATAGCTTGTAGATTTGAGAGCAGTCCCAGGGTCAAAAACATTACGTGCTGTTCATTCTATTTCCTCTTCATTTTCTTTCATTTTAAGGCAATGAACTTGTCCTCTAAAAGCCCAATTTTCTTAACAAGAGCGCAACCCATTTAGATAAATTCACAATCAGATGATTTAAAAAATGGGCAGATTCATTTAGGAGGAAGGGGGAAAGAGAAAGCAACTTTTTTGTAGACAAGGTAGAGGAAAAATTAGAACTGCCACACTGAGGCAAAAAAAATCAATTATAAGTACAAATTGTTTTTCTTTATAAAGAAATAGAAAATGAAAAGAAAAAAAACCCAATTGTAATTATGTAATTGTTAGTAATGCAGAGAAAGGAAAGGGAAGGGAAGGTTATCAACCTTTGAATTTCAGAGGAAAAGTTCCCA
The DNA here is from genome assembly GCA_003457575.1 of Thermophis baileyi. Taxonomy (NCBI): domain Eukaryota; kingdom Metazoa; phylum Chordata; class Lepidosauria; order Squamata; family Dipsadidae; genus Thermophis; species Thermophis baileyi. The sequence goes on from QLTV01004098.1 coordinate 3,808,651, forward strand.
AAAATATACATGAAATGATTGGGGAATAAGAGCCCTTGATCCATTCATTTTCATGGAATTTTCAAAACAGAGCTGTATGTATTTTTTGAATTATGTACAGTATTTCAGTTCCTACCTATTAGATATGAAACAATTTAATCTATTAATAATCTATTAATTTTCAAATCAGCTAGGGACAAACTGTACAAACAAACAGAAATAAAATAATTGGGACTGGGAAAACTTTAAAGTTTATAGCCCAAACCTAAGGACTTATACATGTACCATTTTTATTGATGTTACAATTATATTTTCCAATTACTATAACTCAGAAATAACATGTTGCCACTATCCTGAACCAACAATATGATGGAAAATCACAAGGATATTGTGATATTCCACCTCTCTCTTGCTCCAATAAGTCTTAATTCCCAAAACTATTATCCTATCCCCTAAGAATCTCTTTCTTAATGTTGGGAAGGTGTGTCGGATATGTGCTCTGCTTTAAATTATTTGTAAAAATAATAAAGGTGGGAAATAAATAAAATAAATAGTACAGGGAGGTCTGAATAACTTACCACTTTACAAGCATATTACCACTGATAATTCCATTTTTCTTGTTGCCAGGTAAAATGATTAAAATGGTAATAATTTAACTATATGAATACAAATACAGAATAAAAGAGTTGGAAGAGACTTTAGAAGTCTTCTAATCCAACCCCCTGCTTGAACAACAGACCCTATACCATTCCAGACAAATGACTGTGCAATCTCTTCTTAAAAACCTCCAGTGAAGAACCACCCAAAACGTCTTGAGAAAAGCCATTCCACTGGTTAATTGTTCTCACTGTTAGGAAATTTCTCCTTAATTCTAGGTTGGATCTCCCTTTGTTAAGCTTCCATCCTTTACTTCTTGTCCTGCCCTCAGGTGCTTTGGAGAATAGCTTGACCTCCTCTTCTCTGTGACAGCCCCTCAAATATTAGTGGACTGCTATCATGTTAACCCTTCGTTAGACCAGATAGATATACCCAGTTCCTGCAACTTTCATCATAGATTTTAGCCTCCATTCCTCTAATCATCTTTATTGATTTTCTCTGTACTCTTTCTAGAATCTCAAAATCTTTTTATATCATGGTGACCAGAATTGGATGCAGTATTCTGAGTGAAGTCATATCAGTGTAATATAAAGTGGTACTAATACTTCATGTTATCATGATACTATCCCTCTGTTGATGCAACCTAGCACTATATTGGCTTTTTTGGCAGATGCAGCACGCTGCTGGCTCATATTATGCTGGATCATTTAGTATATTTTTGCACTTTTCTTATTTTTTTTTCTTTTCCTTTCCTTCTTTTTGCAAATACCACCCCCCCCATTATTTTATTAAGAAAATTCCTCATTCTAAATTTATGCTTTCTTAGAGATACATTTAAAAATGTATTTTATAAAAATAAAGTTTTATAAATATATTTAATGCATTTTAAAGAATGCTTTAAATCAGGGGTAGGTTCCTCCCGGGTCGGACCAGTTCTCCCGAACCGGTAGTGGCCCGCTGGTGATGTCATGATGATGTCACCGAACCGGATCGGTTGGTGCCGGTCTGTGTGGGCCGCCATCTTTTTTTAATTTTTTTAATTTTTTTTTTTTGAATTTTTTTGAATTTTTTTTCCTTCTGAGCATGCGCAGAAGCCGACTTCCGGCACTGTGCATGCGGTCGCCATCTTTTTTCGGCTTTGTTTTTTTCCCCCGGATTTTTTGTTACTGCACATGCGTGCGTGTGCACGCAAAGCACGCGCGCGTTCACGAGGCGCGCCCATGCGCCACGGGAGGGAGCGAACCGGCAGCGAGGTAAGTTGGAACCCACCCCTGCTTTAAATGTTATTTCAGTAACAGCCAATGCCAAATGTATATTGTCCAGGTTTTTTTATTACACTTAGATATTCTTTCCACTCAAATGTTAACCTCTTTGCAAAAGGTATAAATGACATTGACATGTCTAATATGTTTGCTTAATCTACTCAACGTTTGTTGTCAGTGGAAGATACTGAAGTCTGCCCTCCCATTTGCAATAGAAATCCTGTTCAGTATGGCAATGTACATTAATTGCTTATGTCCCTTTGGAGGCGTGTGTGGGGTGAGCTCTCAAAACAGAAAGTAAAGAAGGTATTTCTGACAAGATGTGTAGTGTAGTTTATTTTTTGCACTTATATGTACAAATAGGACTGTGTAAAACTTTAGAGGTTTGCTTCAGTTAAGTGATGCTTCAGTAGACTACCCCATTAAAGCAAATGTATTAATTTAAGTAGGAGGTTGCTTTGAAACAGTAAATCACATTATGGGCTGTACAATCTTGCAAAAGAATTTTGCAGATTTGATGGCTTTTCTATTGCATCAACTATTATAAATAAATGTTGCAACTTGTTGTATATAGAAAATGTGGGGGAAGGACTGATTAGTATGATGGGCTCTTTCATAGTTACATAAGTAATTATCTATACCAGTGTTGCTCAACCATGGCAACTTTAAGACATGTGGACTTCAACTCCCAGAATTCCTCTGCCAGCTACTCCTGCCAACAAAACTGAGAGCAAAATCAGTGATCAATGTTCAGTGCGCTCACTTTAATCTAACCTTGTTTTTAACATTTACATTTTTGAGGCAGGATAAATCTTAAGAATAAATGCAAGATGCCAGATTATACGTAGGCTGCTAGAAAGCATTGCATGAGCTGTTTATAAATGGTAAAAGAAAGAAGAGGGGTGTGCAAGTCATGAACAAAGATCGCTTCATCATCATCATCATCATCATTGTCTTCTTTTAATGACCCCATAATCCCTTGCAGGGTGGAATCTGGGCTACTGAATGGAGCTAGCAGAGTGTTTCCTGGCCGGATGCCCTTCCTGTCGCCAAACAATGATCCTTTCATCAAGAATTGAAAAATCTATCCTTGATTTTTAGTTAAAAGTGCCCCATAACAAATCAATATCCTTTCATTTTTAATAAGATGCTTTCATAAGGGATTAAAAAATAGCTTATCTCAAACCTAAAGAGTTTATATATCAAAAATTAAAAAAAAACAACCCAATAGATATAGTCATTCTCAACTGGAAAAAATGGAAGCTTAGTAAATGTCAGTCTGTCTAGTTCGAGAGGTCAAAGAAGTAAACACTTCAAAACATAATGGAAGACTATAGTGAAAAAGCCATGTATTCATGGGGGAAGCCACCTATTTTGCTTAAGAGGTCAAGCTCATTTGACATGCATAAAACTTTGACTGAGTCTATTTGACTGAGCATTAGTTAGGACGCCTAACAAAATCTTGAACTTTAGGGCTCTTCGATATCTAAAATACACATTCAACTGGGGGTAACATTAATCTTGATTATTATACCGTAGTCCAATCTTTACAAATAGAATTGGAGATATTGTGACTGGTGAGTGTATAAAAGTTGTGATTCTGAGCCAACTAGTCTCTGATATTGATATTCAAAGAAAGTCCTATGTTTCAGGCAGATGACAAAATAATGGATAAAACATTTATCTTGTCAAACATTGTTTTATTTCTGTTCAGTGCCTTTAAGTTCCCTTGGCTACAAGCTCCTTTTTTATGAGTTTTTTTTCTTCACTGTCTCTGCAACATTACTCTGTTCACAAGAAGAGATGTACAATGCATTAAGCCAAAAATCTATCTTTAAAGAGTATTTCTTTCGCCAGGCTTTTACTTTTAATTTCTATACTTTTTAAATTTCTATTTAAGTTAGCATAACTTCCTTGATTAAATAAAAAAGGTGAGATATTAATTTAATTAGTTAATTAATAAGAGTAAGCAATGCTCTGCCGTCTTACTTGTTTTGTAAACTGCATTTTACCGAAGATTTATTGATCCAAGCCTAAAGTATCTGTGATTTTGAGTTTACAACAAACTAACCCTAACCATATGCCACACCATGGTAACAAAGTCTGCGCTGTGGTCATTAACCAAGTATCTTTCAACTTAGTTTGTCATTTGAATGTAGTCAATTCTTTTGCAATTATAACTGAACGTAAGATATTGATTTGTTATGGGGCTCTTTTTAAACATAAATGAATGTAGGACAAGATAAGGCATTCAGCTGAATGATACAGCCCCCACAGAAAATTCATTTAAAGGGGAATTGTGTGAAACCATGACTGACAGGAAATAATCTTACTTAGCATGATGTTAATGAGTTAATTAAGCAGAGTCAGATAATTTTTTTGTAGAATACCACTATTTCATATTGATTTGAGTAGTGCTGCATTCTATTCCAAAACCATATACTGACCATTTGTTTGTAATGTCTTAGTTTTAGAATGTAATTTCTTAGTTTTAGAAAGAATATAAGAATAACCAAAGAGCCCTGTGGAAAAAACTGAAAGCCTGCATACCCAGCAACCAGCATTAGATGCCGGTTGCTATCAAAGGAAATCAGTGGATTTAAGGATGCAGATTAGATGCAAATTTCACCTGCCTTTAATTGTTCCTGTACAACTGATCAAATAACAGCCAATGATGCAGTGTTCCACTAAAAATGCCATCTTCATCAATTCTGTTGATCTGTTTTGAGATTAAATATAGCTTGAAAAGAAAACTTTCTCTGTGTGGATGACTGGATATATTTAATTTAATTTAATTTAATTTAATTTATAAAATTTATATGCCGCCCAACTCCCGAAGGACTCTGGATTTACTCTGGATACGTAAGTTTCCAGTGATATCATGTCTTCAGATCATTCATATGGACCATTAGACTCAACCTTCCCTGTTGAAAAAAGTTGCAGAGAAACAATATAAGAATATGTGTTCCTCCAGCCCCTATTGTGTTGCCCAATAGAAACAATACCTTTCAACTTCTCTTATGGTACATGCTCTAAACTTAATACACTAGAAGATAAATGCTAGTTTACTTGGGGGGCGGCCAGGGGGGTGCCTCTATCTAAAGATTTGGGTGGATTGTGGCAGGTATAACAAACAATAGCTTGTTAGTTCAGTCTTTGTATTAACAGTGCCCCAGATTTAATTTCTAGCATATTGTATGTGAAGGAGCAAAGATGGGAAAAACACTCTGATTGCCACTTTAGAAATCTCCTGGTTTAGAAGGACTGACTCCGTAACTAATAATAGGAGAATGTTGGATGTACAAAACAATGAATTACATTGCATGGAGAAATGATTACTAAATATTCCATCACTCGTTTTCTTGTCCTTCTTTTATTTCCACTTCATAATAGCAAGCCATTTCTAACTCTTTTTTTAGTTCAGTCTTTTGACTTAAAAACAGACCTGTCTTAAAGCAAAGGTGTGTGTTTGTGCCATTACTTCTGCTGATCACCTTTAATTTAAATGCACTTTAAAATATGTGCTTCTTACAGAGCAGGAGGTGGAGAGAGATCTATTTTTTGCTTGATCTGAATATGAAAGTAATTTGTTGCCATAGCAATTTATTTCCATCCTCAGTGTTGTGAATGTGATAGTTGCTTCTAGGACTAAAGCAAAATGCAGCAATCTTTATATTACATGTGAAGCCTCACGCTCTACTAACCTTTTCATTTGACAACATTATTTACCAAATGCTGTATTTGTCTTTCAGATGACTTAAAGCTTTTGTGCTATGATTCTGGATTCAGACAGGCTCTCCAAAGCTGGCAATTCTTATTGCTCATCCTTTTACAAATTTCAGTGCTGCAATCCCATTATGGGAACTACGTTAAATTCTTCATATTCTCCTTCAAACTGGAATTTCTGTAGAAGCCAAGTATCTTTCTGGACAGGATGTCTACCATCACATACACACGCATATTGGCAAACTACTTACATGGATTGTGATACTGTAACAAATGAAGTATTTCCAGATTTTAATTTTTTTTTTTGTGGTTAAATTTCCTGTTGTTTTATAGTATACCTAAATAGATCAGGGGTCAGCAACCTATAGCTCCATGGCTCAGATGTGGCCCAGCAACTGAAATCATCCAGCTATACTCTCAAAAAGAAATATCAGATCTACCTGGCCTCTGCCTTGGTTACTGACTTATCTTCCTCGTCCCATCAGATTCTATGGAGTAAGATCTCATTTTCCCCTTTGTTCACATCTCTCTTTTCTTTTTCCTAAGAAAGAAATGTGTCTCCTTGGTTCACCTCAAAGAGTTTTCCCAAGTGCCAATTAATTTGCCTGAGAGAGAGGCCTGCCATCCACTTATTGAGATGGTCTCTGGCCCCTATGCAGAAGAAGATTGCTAATCTCTGAAATAAAAAATGGTTGGTTTCATATGAATTACTGCAGATAAAATGAAATGAATGTATAATGGCAGGAAATATACCCAAATCACAACAGCAGAAAGATGATGGGTCAAATTTGACAGATTTGTCTGCTTGAGCATTGGCCCTTTGCAAGCTCTAGCCAACCCTTTAGTTGAAGGTGAATTCTTGTTGGTGCTATTTCATTCATGCAATGGTATTGTTTGGGATGGACCAGTGGGCACAGGTCCAGGACCCATATCCTAGAGCAGTGATGGTGAACCTTTTTTTCCTCGGGTGCCGAAAGCAAGCGCGCGTGTGCTATCGCACGTGCGCGCATGCCCACATCCATAATTCAATGCCTCCCTGCACCCCCCTGTGCATGCATGGGCCCCCCCTGCACTGCCCCACACATGTGCACACGACCCCCCTCCCCCGTTTCCCAACTTTCCGGTAGGCCCATTTTTTGCCCTCCCCCCCCGGAGGCCGAAAACGCCCTTCCAGAGCCTCCGGTGAACCGAAAATCAGCTGGCCGGTGTACACATGGACGCTGGAGCTGAGCTAGGGCAACGGTTCACGTGCCGGCAGATACGGCTCTGCGTGCCACCTGTGGCACGCGTGCCATAGGTTCGCCATCACGGTCCTAGAGGTCTTCTTAAGTCAGCTTTGAAGAAAAACTCAGTAAAAAGCTTACTTTGTCCTGCTATTTGCTCACTCTTTCCTAAAGTCTCTCTAACCAAATCAAAGAAACAGGATGGTTATTAGGAATTTTGCGTCAATGACGCTAGTACCATTCTAGTAAAAGTTAGTATGGGCAAGCTTAGAGATGCAGTGTCTAGGACTTGAGTAGCTATGACAATGGATCTGAGTTATACATGAAGCAGAATGCAAATCTATTCATATGATGTGTAGGCATCCAGAATTAAGTATCTATTGCAGTACAGAGTGCTGACAACTCTCCTCACTTTCTTTATCCTCTTGGATTGTGAAAAAACTCAGGAGTTGATTGGAATTGAGTGTCTAAGCTTGATAAAATAAATAAAATTATACCATGGGCCTAGATTTAGAACCCTCTTAGAACTATAAGATACAGATAGTCTTTGGTAAATTTGTGAAGATCCTAGATTATCATCACATTTTGACTGACAATTTTCAACATAGACTAACCACCTTTCAAGCTTACTTGATTCTGACCAACTAAAGACTGATATCTTATTTCTGGAATTGTACAATTCATAATTTAGTTTGGCTTAACATGTTAGCTATCATGGTCTGTAAGCCATAATTCACAGCTTGGCACAATATACGAACAAACTATTTTTACTTCTATAAGAAACCATGATTAACCACTGGCCAAATGAAAAACCAGCCAATCTGTGTTTTAACAAGATTGCTAAATATCCTGCTTTTTTATTACATTTGAATGGGACAAAAAATACAATATTCTTAAGTCATTTTCCTCATGAAGATACGGTGCAGTAGGCTGAATTCAAAACTTTAGCACATTATCACTATAGCTGAATTCAAAGCAATAAGCCTATGGTGTGTCATTATGGCTACTGGAGTGTATTTTCTCCCTTCTCTATATTTTGTCTTGAAATGACAGCTTGGTAGTAACAACTGTCTTCCTGTTGAAGAGAAGAATCTTGATTAATGGTGACGATTGTCAGGAGGCAAGATGAACTGACCATGAATTGCAACTGCCTTTTTTAGATACCAAAATACAAAACTGACTCCTGAAATTATATCTTCAGGATGAAAAAAAAATGTAGGCCTACAGTCTGTCTTTGGAAAGGAAAACTAGCCTCCAGGTTGGACATGGAAGTCAATGAAGCTGAACTTATTGCAATAACAGAGGGAACCTGAAGACAAATAATTCACCATTTATTTCATAGAGAGAATGAAAGAGCTGTTGTGAAAGCAGCAATACAGGGGAAGAAACAAAACCAGTCAGCAACTGGTCAGTTCAGCAAGAAAAAAATATTGTTTACCCAGTTTTTCTGGTGAGTGTGAATTTGGTGAGAGTTGAGGAGAAGTATCTGTCCTGCTTCAAAACAATGTTATGTTAAGCTCTATTTTCTACCAAATTTTAATGCATTTTTTCAAAGAGCAGTTGGAGACTGTCCACATTCTTAGCAGTGATTATTTTTATTTATTCATGTAGGTTGATTTTTTAGACTTTTATCTCCCTTTCCTTCAGGAATTCAAGTTAGCATACACAGCACTCCCTTCACCAATTCTTCCCCACAACAACTTCTTTGTAAGATGGTTGGGCTAAGAGCAGGGGTGGGTTCTAACTTACCTCGCTGCCTGTTCGCTTCCTCCTGTGCCGCGTGGGTGCACCTCATGGGCGCGCGCTTTGCGTGCGTGCGCATGTGCAGTGCCAAAAAATAATTTAAAAAATCCCCCCCAAAAGCCAAAAACAAGATGGCAACGCATGCGCAGTGCCAGAAACTCAGCTTCTGCTCATGCACAGAAGAAAAAAAACCCAGAAAAAAATTCAAAAAATATATATAAAAAAATAAAAAAGATGGCGGCGCCCACGGACTGGCACCGAGAGAACTGGTTCCGTGATGTCATCGTGACATCACCAGCAGGTCGCTACCGGTTCAGGCGAACCGGTCCGAACCCACCTCTGTCTAAGAGAGGATAAATCTAACGAGTTTCTGTGGTTGAGAGTGAATTTGAACTGGCTTTCCCTTGTCCTCCCAAACTATCACATTATACCCTAACTAAGTGTTCATTTTATGGGTGGCTATAACATTTTCCTCACACCCTAATTTCTCCCAGCCTTTCTTTATTCCCAATCTCTGGCTAATCATTTAAATGTAGCATTTACTATTGCTGAAATTATTTTCAGGATTGTTTGGATTCTGTGCTAACTAATCACTCCCACTGAATGTTAATCTTAACTATTAGTCTGATTATTCTCATGGTTTTCTTTCAAGGCTAATCTTATGTCAGGCCAGGGCCGAAAGAATGACATAGAGAACTAATGACAAGAGAGCAGAACATAAGTTAACATCATGGTCAGTTATAATATACTTTGTTTGAATTTAGCGTTATGATTTGTAAGTCATGGCTTACAGCTTAAAGAATGACACAGGTCATTTAACAAACTTTGGCTAGGCATTAGAACAGGTCAGGTGGAACAGCAAACACTATAAAAACACATAAATAGAGCAACTTTCTTCAAGCAGACAATTGCAAAAAATCAATAGGACTCCACTATCTTTGTACAAGTAGAATAAAAGTGCTTACATATTTTTCTGTGAACATCTCTCATATTTTTCTTTTTCATGTCCCTGCATAAAGCCGTTTGGTAGATTTATTTTATAGTTGTATTCCACAACAATGTTTAGCTCTAAAATGTCCTGGAGTGTATGTAGTTTACCAATCCAATAGCTAACTTGTCATTTAGAATAGCAAACAAACAAAAACAAACCCAGAACAACACAACCTGGGTAAAAAAGGATTTCAATTTTCTGAACCCTGTTTGGTAAACTGATTCATGGATAAGACTGGCTCCATGTATCTGACCAATTGAGTTATGTTCATCACCTTCTGAAATAGATTTCAGTCTTCATAAAGCAGGAATGAGGACTCTTTCAACCTGAGGGCCTAAAATTTGGCAGTTATCTTGACTCTTGTATTCCAGTGGCATAGGGGACAAAAACTGGTTAGGAGTATGGTGGAAATATAGTTTGCAAAGACAATAAAATATGTATGTATGGTAATAGTGTTGATATAAAATAATTTTGCTGTATTTCACTTGATCTTAATTTTCTGAGCCTTAATATATTTGGTTTACTATCACTTCTTTTCTGTACTTGCAGAACTTCGTTTATCCACAAAGGAATTCTAAGATGGGTATGCCTGTCTGGGTTTGGTGGGCCCAATGCCTAGATCTACCAGGTCCACACTGCAAAGTTCTGGACAGCCACTATATGGCTGCAAAATATTTGTGTAGTCCTTTGCTACCATTTAGTGGTTGTATAGATTTTTGCAGCTTAGTCTCGTATACCTTACTTACCAGCATCAAAGTGAAGCCATATGATCTTATATTTCAAAGATCCACCTCAGATTGCTTCCAGTGTGCCAGCAAAAGGAAAGCAATATGCCTAGACTGTTGCTCAGGAATATGGAGTCACGGTACAGTGTTGGAAATCCTAGACCTTCAAATGCCTATTCATAAGGAAGTATCTGTACTCTGAGTAATTACTTTATCCTCGAAACTGTAATAGTCTTGACAAACTCCAGGAATTGACAAAGATCTCCAAAGTAATCATTGTATTTCCCAGACTATCTAGGGCCATTCCAGGGAGAAAACTACTTACACGATTACTGATAGCACTGCTAACAACCAGAAAACACTTTCTT
>QLTV01004098.1:3819647-3860300 GCA_003457575.1 Thermophis baileyi
TGGTTGAAGCTGAAGTAGTCATTGACAGGTAGGACATTGTAGCGGATAATTTTATGAACTACGCTTAGGTCATACCGAAGGCGGCGTAGTTCTAAGTTGTCTAAGCCTAGAATTTCAAGTCTGGTGGCATAAGGTATTCTGTTGCAAGCAGAGGAGTGGAGGACTCTTCTCGTGAAATATCTCTGGACACGTTCAATTGTATTAATGTCCGAAATGCAGTTCTTTGAAGAACAATTGTTTCTCCAGGGAGAAAACTACTTACATGATTACTAATAGTGCTGCAGCAACCAGAAAATACTTTGAAAGTTCTTTGAAGAACAATTGTTTCTGCAGCAGCTATAAATTAACCAGTGATAAAGGAAAAGAACAGAGTGCTTAACAGCAGGTTGTGCAGGGTTTGTTTGTTTTTTTAGTTTTTGTTTTGAGGGAAAACAAACTAATGTGAATGAGATGGCCTTGTCAAAGTTGGCTGGTAACCTCTTTGTTTTTTTTTTTTTAAATATTGCAATATGCTGTATGTTAAGCTCTATAAAAATGTTTTGGAAATTTCAGGTAGTCCAAAGAAGAGTAGCTGTTTTGATTGCAGGGTCCCTTCTTCTAGGGCAATGTTTTTCAACCTTAATAACTTTAAGCCATTTGGACTTCCAGAAAGACAGAAAGACGTGTAGACTTTTTGGGAGTTGAAATCCACATGTCTGACACAACACTATTCTAGGGTGACCTTAGCATCATATTTGTCATATGAGGCATGTAAGTACACAACAGATCTTTCAAGTAGCAGCCTGACTCTGGAATGTCCTTACATATTTCTTGCCTTGTGGCTACATCAGGTGAAAATCTCTTTATTCTATGAGGCATTTTACGAACTTAAAATTTGGTTTGATTTAATGTGATTTTGTGTGTGTGCTATGACTTCTTAATTCTTTTTGCAGTTCTGTTTTTATTTTGTCTTTGGCTGTCCTTGTTGCTTTTAATGTTACATTATTTTGCATCTTATCTTATTAATTCATCTGTACATCACCTTGAGAACTCCAGTTGTTGGAGTACAAGAAGCTGGAATATAGTTATTGCCATTAGAGGAGTCTCCTCCCATTGAAAAAAAAATAAAGGATTCCTGCTGTTACGTACTGACGCACCGAGTACGTATTTGCATACCCGCCGCTGATTGGCTTAGTCAGCGGCGGGACAATTGAACCAATGTCACTGGCCGGCAGGCTACAGGGAAACCCATAAAAGCGGCTTCCCTGCCGCCAGCCGGCATTCCATACTGAGCTGTTGCTGACTACAATAAAGGTGCTGAACTGTTCCTACATCTCGGCTATTCTTCCTACGCGAATCTAACACTAGCGACGAAGGTGGTGGAAAGCAGACAACAGGACAAAGGCACCTCGTGGCAATCCACAGCCATCTTAAGCACGTTCTAACCTGCATCGGCCAACCAACAGGATGACACAACAACAATCTCCAGCTCCAGCCTTCTTCAACCCTCAAACCGAAGAATGGAAAACCTATATGTACAGATTCCACATGTTTTTGGAAGCCAACAACTTCCAGGATTTGCCGGACAACAGGAAGAGGGCTCTCTTCCTAACTTACTGCGGCCCCAAGATCTACAAGCTGGCAGAAACCTTAGTGGCACCCACGGATATCGAGTCCATTTCCTGGTCCACTCTGCAAACAGCACTAAAGGAACATTTCGCCCCCTCCGATACCCTGATGGTGCACAGGAACGAATTCTACCACCGGCGCCAAAACGAAGAGGAGACGGTCAACGAATTCATTGCCAGCCTCCGGGAGATCGCGTCTAGATGCGAGGAAATGATGAAAGATCGAATCATCCTAGGTATGAGGGATCTCAACCTACAGAAAAAGCTACTGATCCGAATGGGAGCCAACTTCAAGGACGTGGTCGAAGAGGCCAGAGCCGCTGAATCCTCGGACACCTCTGCAGCCACCATCCGGAAAACCAGTGGAGTACATCAAGCGCAAAGGCAGACGGACTGGCGTACAGAGGTTCCAGAGACAAAAGTGGACTATGATGACGACGACGATGACTACGTCTATCGGATCCAACAGGATAGGCGGGTAAGCCCCAGAGAGTTTAATCAACGGCAGCCACGCTGTGCCGGCTGCCTAGTGGGCCACACCAGAGCGGCTTGCACATTCAGGGATGCTATCTGCCGCCGTTGCCAGAAACGCGGCCACATAGCCGAAGCTTGCAGAGCCACATTATCAGCGCAGTACCAATCAGCCCAAATTCCCAGCAGACCACCCATGGGAGCAGGGAGACAAGCCCAAAACCGATCCGGGCCACCGAGGGGCAGAAGACGAGACGACCACGTGTCTCAAGAGTCGAGGGGCACCTACCACACCTCAGTGGGCCACGTAATGGCCAAGCAGAATGAGAAATTCACAATCACAGTGGCCATCGATGGACTACCGTGTGACATGGAACTAGACACTGGCTCCGTGTTCACGATTATGGCCTGGGGCACCCTGAAGCAGCTCATGCCCAGAATAACTCGACACCAGCTGAAACCGCAGAACATCTGTCTCACAGACTTCCATGGAAACCAAATTCAAGTCCTCGGCAGAGCGGAAGTCCCAGTCAAGTTCAAAGACTTCGCAGGAAATCTGTCTCTCATGGTAGTGGAAGGACACCAACCAACACTGATGGGGGTGGAATGGCTCAAACCGCTAGACATCGGCATCACCGGCCTACACCAAATCAGAGGGGACAAGCTGGACGAACTGCTTGTGGACTTCCAAACCGTCTTCAATGGGAGTCTAGGTAAATATAAGGGCAAACCTATTTCGTTTCACCTAGACCCCAACATAACGCCCATCAGACTAAAGCCCCGGAGGGTCCCCTTCACGCTGCGACCCAAGGTCGATGAGCAGCTGGACAAACTGATCGCCCAAGGGGTTTTAGAACCAGTAGAACATGCCACATGGGAGACCCCCATTGTCACACCCATGAAACCGGGCGGGTCCATCCGCATCCGCGCGGACTATAAAGGGACCATTAATAAAGCCCTGCAACCAAACGCATACCCTGTACCCATTGTCCAGCATCTGCGACACTCGCTGGGCAACGGAAAAATATTTGCAAAATTAGACCTGGCTCAGGCATATCAGCAACTGCCTGTAGATGAAGCCACAGCAGAAGCCCAGACCATAGTTACACACAGAGGGGCATTCAAATGTAACCGCCTACAGTTTGGGGTCAGCGTGGCCCCGGGACTTTTCCAATGCCTCATGAAAAGGCTATTGAATGGCATTCCCGGAGTGGTTCCCTACTTCGACGATGTACTCATATCAGGGGAGCCAGAGGACCAATTATTGCACAGGTTACGGCAGGTTTTACTGCGGTTCCAAGAACGAGGCTTAAAAGTTAAGAAAGACAAGTGCAAGATTGGGGTCACCAGCGTCGAATTTCTGGGGTTCCTCATAGACGGGTCTGGCATACGCCCCACTGATAAGAAAGTTAAGGCCATCAAAGAAGCCCCAGCACCCCGGAATAAATCGGAACTACAAGCATTCTTGGGACTTTTAAATTTCTATGCAATTTTTTTGCGACAGAAGGCGACCATTGCTGAGCCTCTGCATCGACTCCTGGGGAAGACGGCCACGTGGACTTGGGGACAAAGAGAGGCCAACGCTTTTGCTGCCGTAAAGGACCTACTTTCTTCAAACAGCGTCCTGATGCAATACAGCGAGACCCTCCCCCTTGTGCTGACGTGTGACGCCTCCCCTTTCGGAGTGGGGGTGGTAGTNNTCGTCCATCTTCCTCTCCGGGTACAGCTACACACTCATCCACAAACCCGGAAAGAGCATCGCACACGCAGATGCCCTCAGCCGCTCTCCAGAACCCGACTTGGTGGAAGACCCAGCGCCTGTGGCCGAAATACTGATGGTCGAAATAGAGCGGACCAGCCCCGTCAAATCCCGGGACATCGCAGAGCACACAGCCAAAGACAAGGTGCTCTCCACAGTAATGAACTGGGTGTTGAGGGGGTGGCCACAGGAGGAAGAAGGGGAAGAATTCCGAACATTTAAAAACAAACAGCTGGAACTGTCGGTGCTAAAAGGCTGCTTACTATGGGGGGAGCGAGTGATAATTCCCCAGAACCTCAAGAAAAGGGTGATCAGGACATTGCACATCAGTCACCCGGGGATAGTAAGAATGAAGGCACTGGCCAGGAGCTACCTGTGGTGGCCTCACTTAGATCAGGATATTGCAGAGTGGGTAGCGACTTGCCAGCCCTGCCAAGAGACCAGACCAGCACCCCCACAAACAACCCCATCAGAATGGGAGCTCCAGCAAAGTTAGCCGGGACCAGAGGACAGCGAGGTTGAATGGGAAAACAAGATGGTGGCACATGCGCAGTGCTGGGGACTCGGCTTCTGCGCATGCACAGAAAAAAAAAGCAAAAAATCCCCCCCAAAAAAATCCCCTCCCAAAAAAAAATTAAAAAAAAAAAGATGGTAAAAAGATAGCAGCGTCCATGGACTGGCACTGACAGAACCGGCTCCGTGACGTCACCAGCGGTTTGCTACCAGTTCTATAGAACTGGTGCGAACTGGGAGGAACCCACCTCTGACCTGCAGATCATATAATGATCTTTTAAGACTTGAGCATTGTATTTTTTTTTCTGAGAAAAAAAATGAAAAAGGCTACTTTTAAAAATAGATTTAAGCTTGGTCACTGCTGAACTAAACAGGAACTGGAAAGTAGAAAAATAAAAAGCTTCAGACTGAATAAACTCAAACTTGCTGGTCCAGGTAAGGATGAATAGACAGAGCCATAAATCTGTTGACATCTAACTTTTGAACAATTTTGAGAAACAACTAAATTTGATTTAATGGATATATTAAGCTTTAATGCATATTGAATGTAACATATGTTAATCATTTAATGCAATGATTAATATATATTATATTCAAAATATGTAAGGCAATAGGTGGGCCCAAAAGGTTTTTAAGGCAGTAGTAAGGATTTTTGAAAGAGTGACATGTTGGCAGGTCTTCCAGAAGCTTAATATATCCATTTCATCACTTAAGGCCCCCATAACTTTCCCTAAACAAAAAAATTGGAAATTTTGGGCCCACACATTTGATGAATGCATGATGTTAGCAGCCATACTTCTTGTGCTGCTCAAATGCCGAACAGATAAAGCCCCTGGGCACAGGAAAGTTTCCTATTCTTTTAATAAAGCACCATGTCTGATAGAACCCATGACTATACATTGATTTTGAAGAAAGGTTACAAAATTAAAATTTTAGTTTGAACTACAATTTATGAGAATACAACAGTGCAAAATGATTGTCTTTACCTAGGAAACTGCTTGAAAATTCCTGATACAACATTCTAATTCCGAACATAAACAGAACATTTATTGATCTGATTATTATTGATATTAAACACTTGTTACCTGTTTATTAATATAAAGGTTCCTGTCATATGTTGTGCTTGTCTTCCATGTATTATATCTGATTTTTCTGAATCAATAAATGGACCATAACATTCTAAGCATAAAATAGAAGAGTTTTAAACTTCCTCTCACCTTTAAAATAGACTTTTCTTCACCATAGTAGTTAATGTTAATTTTATTTGCACAGCAAAATCTGCACAGAAGTCCAGAATTGCTTCTTTGTTTGAAGCAGTTCAATCAAATTCTTTTTCATGGGAGGTTGACGTTCTGTTTTGGATGCTAATCTTAAATATTTTTATTTCACTGATTCCCTCAAAGAACTTTTGGCTCAGCCAATAATCTTTTTTAGCTTTAGAGTTTTAGGTTTTCAAAGCTTATTAGAACAGACAGATCTTTGTTTATACAAGATTCCAAAAGAATCCTTATACTTCAGTTAAAACTCTGATTTTCAAAGAACTCAAACTAGAAAGAGTCTGCTTGAAAGAAATGTATCTACTGGCTTAACATTATGAGAATCTTTCTTCCTAATGTTTTCCCGCTAGTGCTGGATCTGCCTTTTCAGCTAAAAATGTCACTGAGGTTAATATATATGACATTTCTAGGGCCAAGAAGATGTCCAGTGACTTCGGCATAAAGAAGAATATTTTACAGACAAAGAGAGAAACTTCAGGGCAAGTTTTGGAACATGTAGCCTTATTTGCTTCTCTGCCTACTCCAGTCTCTTGAGATAGCTACAAAAAGGCAATTGCGCTGTTTTCCTAGAGGCAATCTTATGCCATTAAAGCTCCCCCCTTTGACAGTGAATAAGTGAACTAGGGTTCATCTGAAATATCAAAAGACTCAAAATTGAAGTTGAAATATGTGGTTTACATACACAAACAAAACTATGTATGAAAATGTGATGTGAGCAGGAGTGGAGATGAAAAGCACAAGATGATGCTTCGAATAGAATGAAGAACACTTTAAAGCAAGACTCAGTTGGCATTGCAACAATACTTACGGTTTATAGTCTTTTCTTACTGCATAAAGTCCCTTCTAGTTTCCTGGGGTTTAAGAAAATGTTTGATCAGATATATGATCTTCCAGTAGAGAATGTTTTGAAAGATAGCATGTATAAGTAGATTTTGCCTAAGATCTATACATTTCCTATAAAATGTCATTCCCAGCGTGCCTGAATTGTGAGGTGCCATATTGGAGTTACATGCTGGTATTTTTTTCCCCCCTTTAATAATGAAGAGAGCCAGGAAGGTGTAGTCCTTCTCCTGCCATTTTCAATCTCCTAGCATCAATAGGTGAGGCTGTAAAGTGCCAATTATGATGCATTCAGGTGAAAGATGGAAAGTGTGATAGCTGAAACAAAACAACTGGTGTTTTGTAAAGCCAATCAACATAGAAAAATGGAAGAAAAAATGGAGAAGCATCAGAGCACATGATTCTGCCTCTTTTCACAATACTGAATGTGAGGAAAGTACTATAGGACTGTGGAATTATTTTCATGCTAAGTTTTACTGCTGGTGGAACGTGGTCAATCTTGACTGGGTTCAAAATCAAGCAGTCTGTTTAGTTCTTGAATAGGAGTCTATGTAATAATACCCAGGGCACAGGATAGTCTAAGAAGGTTAAAACATCTTAGAAGAAGTTAATCACAAATTTCTATACATTTGCCAGGGGGGGGGGAATCCTTTGCAATTGTATTGGTGTTATATAGTTATGAGTGGTAGCCTGTATGGGACTATCATCACACAGACTACTTCAATACACTCCAATGGGACTGCCTCTGAAGATCACACAGAAATTTACCTGGTGCAAAATGTAGGAGCCTATTTGATCTAATTGCTATGATCATATCATACCTACTGTATCTTGTTGGCACTGCATTGGTTATAAATACATTTCGGGATGCAATTCAAAGTGTTACAAAATCTTATATAACTTGGCACAAAGGTATTTGATGGACCATCTACTATCTAAGGAGGTCCTCTGTCACATCCCAAATCCAAGAATGGTGATTCTTCCAAGCTGATTCTTTATTGTTTGCACATCCATTGACAGAATCTTGCCAGATTGAGCATTCAAGTAGGTGCATCTACCATATACTCTGAAAGCTATTAGGAAGGCGCTGCCTTCACTCGCTTTCTCTCACACAAAGTATCTGGACTGAGTTATTTCTTATTCCTCTGGGATGCATACCCTCCTTTCTGGGAATACATCCTACTACATTCCATCACAGTGTCTGGGGAGATTCTCAGTCATCCAGGTCATGGTTCTCCCAAAGATGATTTTTCAAAAGGCAGCTGGACTTTGTTTTTCCTTGAAGACATTTCAGTTCTCATCCAAGAAGCTTCTTCAGTTCAGTTCTGAAGAAGTAAGTGAGTGGAGCCTCCCGCCGCCGCTGCCGCTACCGGTTCTAAGAACCAGGCTGAACCGGGAGCAACCCACCGCTGATATAGAGGTATACACATGCACGAGAAGAATTTTTTTCCAAGGTTCAGAATTGTAACTGCTATGTTAAAAACAAGAAACAATGCTAGGGTAGGCTGATGTTTTATGGTGGAGAGAAGTAGAGGGGGTCAAGGTATTCTCCAAAGCACCTGAAGGTAGAACAAGAAGCAATGGATGGAAACTAATCAAGGAGAGGACCAACCTCGAAATAAGGAGAAATTTCCTGACAGTTAGAATAATTAATCAGTGAAACAGCTTGCCTTTGGAAAAAAGTGGATGGAAAAAACCATGTCTAACCCCAATTCCCTAATGGTCAATGGTATTAAAAACTGCTGAGAGATCTAGAACCATGAGCAAGAACACTCTTCCCTATCATGCTTCCTCATCAGTCAGCTCCATGCCATGCCACAACCTATTCATCAAAGCACCTGAAGGCAGGACAAGAAGCAATGGTTGGAAACTAATCAAGAAGATACCTAACCTAGAATGAAGGAGAAATTTCCTGACAGTTAGAACAATTAATCAGTGGAACGATTTGCCTCCAGAAGTTGTGGGTACTCCATCACTGGAGGTTTTAAAGAAGAGATTGGACAAGCACTTGTCTGAAATGTTATAGGGTCTCCTGCTTGAGCAGGGGATTGGACTAGAAGATCTCCAAGATCCCTTCCAATTCTGTTATTCTGTTAACAAAGTCAGTAGAAACAACTTAGCAGAACAGGGAAAAATATGCAAGCGAACAGGTGGCAATGGCAGAATACAGCCAGGCTTACTCAGAGATGTTCATTGTAGGAAAGCAATTGAGTGGAAGATTAGCTTTCATGAAAACAATTGCTCTGGCCACACATCATGCAAACAGTGGGATCCTGGTACTGGGCAAACAGTTATAGTGAAGTGCTGGTACTCCTGGCAGCGGGAATGAATCCAACACTGTGCAATCAAGAGACATGTTTTTCAAACAATATTCTCCCCCTTGTATTCTAAATAGCAAGAATTTTTCTGTTGTTGAAAAAAAAAAGTATAAACCTCACTGGGCATGCTAAATTAGCTCTTTACAACTCATCCTGTGTAAATCAAAGTAGGAGGGTGTTAGGTCTAGGTAATGATACATTACACCCAGGAATTTCTCCTTCTTAAAATATCTCTATAGCAGGCAACAAATTCCATTAATACCACTTGAGGAATCCTTGTCAAAAGAGAAATGAATACATCAGCAAAGCCCAGTATATTACAATTAGTTCTTGCAACAAATGCAGTTATGTCAAAGTATTGTTAGTTTCGGTTTTAATTTTATACTTAGCTGTGAAGGTACAGAGGTGGATATAAGTATAGAAGATAATGTTTTCTGATAATGTAATAACTAAGACTGATTGTGGTTCTCCAGTGAAGGTCACATTGTTGCTTATAAAAATTTTAATTAACTCTTTTAGAATATATTAGATATCTTTTACCCATTCATCCATTCAAGAAGATTATTTTTCCAGTTGAATTCTGCTTGATAGCCTTGCTTCAAGTCTTTCATAATTACAATAAAGGAATAAAAGCAAGAACTGCATTTTAAAAGACATAGGCAAAGAAAATGAAAAACATGTACTGAAATAGAAATATGGAAATGCTGATATTGTTTGAATGTCAAGGCTGATGATTTACTTTTACTGGCTTATTGCAATTTTGGTTTGCAATGATGTTTATTTTAAATGAATGCACCTGGAAGTGACATATTGTATATCCATCATGTGTTTCAATTCAGGTCTGAATCTTCTTCAGAACTCTGCTATTTTTATATACACAACATTATTTATATCTGATTACGTTATATTTATACCTTTTAAGTCTCAATTCATACTGCAAGCCTCTGTATGCATGCAGTTAGGAAGCTACACATCAGACTCTATCCCAACATTTTCTATTTAAACTGGTAAGCGAGTCTCCAATGGCATTAAGCCGAATCTTTCACAGCATATTCTATTTGACCTTTAGTTGAGGGTAGAGAAGTAGTGGCCCTCCAGATATTACTGAATTACCAGATGCCCAGTCAATGATCCATGACAAAGAATGCTAGGAGTTATAGGTCAGCAGCATCTGGAGGGCTGTAGGTTCATTTGTTCTATTCTTGTGCAATTGCAAAACTTATGCTTTGTATTTCAGCTACGTCTAACAGGATAAGAACAGACTGAGTCATTCTAAGTGTTACAGTAAGATGGCATATCAGGTCATCTATAAAAGCATCTAAAAGTAGGAAGACATTGCTGCTGAGCTGTTTATGAAATGAGAACGTCCAGTGAACAGGTAGAAAACAATGATTTTGCTGTCTCAAGCTTAAAAATGAATATATATATTTTTAAAAAATATCCTGGTATTTGGGCAAAGGTAATGGGAAAATCATCCACTTGATATATACAACATAGGCCATGTCAAAGTGTAGCAAAAATTGACAATACCTAAATACAGATACAGTTGTCCTATTCTAATGGATGACAATATAGAAACTGGGAACAAGCAATAATGTAAAAGCAGGAGACAGTAGAGGGAGCAATTGCTCTGAAAAATGGTATAGGAATGGCAGGTTGATGTCCAAAGGAATATGGGAAACACCATATCATTGCAAGAAGTAGTGATCCTCTATCTTAGGTGACCTTCATTTTGGGAAGAAATAACTTAAATATTTTCCGTCTGAAATGCTGATTTATTTTTCATTGGATTTGTAAGGGCTACATGTTGTGTCAGCTTTTCAATGTTGCAAGATACTGAAATATCTTAAACAATCCAAATAATTGTTTTTATTTTTAAGTGTTGTTTCTGCAGCCATTTTTATGCTTCATTAAGATAAAAAAAAACCATCAAAAAAGGATGGCCCCCGTACGCTTTTGAATCTCTAAAATCCATTTCCTGCACATTATCTGCTTATTCAAATGCAAGAATCCTCTTAATCCAGAGACAACACAGTGTTAACTTCTGACACATGAAACAAAGGCTGTGTGAGGAGAGAGAAATGTAGTGGTTGGGCACTGGATTTCTTGTGAAAAGTTATTTTGTTGGCATTCAACTTGATGAATCAGTTATTGTTTTTTTTAATGCTGATCTTGGTTACAAAATGTGGCATTAAGCAAAACATTCTCAGCATGTCCATTTGCCTAATAAACCTAATACTGGAACTCTACCAGGGTCTTATAAGGATTACCAAGAAACCTTAGAGAACAGGCAATCTGTCTTTAGGAATGAGGTGATGTCTGGATAGGAATGCAATAAAATGTATACTTGTCAGAATAATTTGAAAAGCGACGGTGCAAGTTTCATTAAGACAATTTCTAGATTGTATCTGTGACCTTTTAAGTACATTAACTTGTTTTTACTACATCTTATAAAAATTGTTGTCCCTGTATATGTTTTTCATTCTCACCTCCTTTTTCTACTCTCACTTCCCAATCCGTTGCTAGCATCCTTAGAGACATTTGTATCATGTCCAAGATGCAGAGGTGTTTTTAGCAATATTGAATGGAAATTCCTTACTATGAACCATGTGTACCAAGAATTAGAAAGCCCATTGTACTGAATTAAGTTTACTTCTACATAAAAATAGAAAGGATTGTAGCCTAAGCCAGTACTTTAACATTATCCCTTCCAACGCTCTACTTCAGGGGTGTCAAACTTGCATCGTCACGGCGGCGTCCATGACGTATCGTGACTTTTTCCCCCTTCACTAAACCGGGCGTGGACATGGCCAGCGTGTGACGCATCTGGCCCACAGGCCATGAGTTTGACAGCCCTGCTTTACTTGAATCATCAGCTCAGTCTGTTTCATGGGAAAACCAACATTCTTTGCTTTAAGCAGAACATCAAATTCCACTTTGTCTCCAAGCTAGGGTACTTGAAAATGGAAAGATTTTGGCATGAGAAGCAGAAAATCCAACAAGTGCTTTAATCAGTTAAGGAAGGACCAATATGTTGCTTAAACTGATATCAGCTTCTTGAGTTTATCTGCTGGATGTCAGATTAAAATTGGCTTCTTAGGAGCAGATCTCTGATGAAATCCATTTGAACGCTGGGAAACAAAATGCAAGCATTGTCTTTTATGTCTCAGCTCAATTGGATTCACTATAGTATATTTTGATTTTAATTATTGCTTGATGTTGTTCAGTTTTTCAACCAATATTCAATTTCTCATTCATAGGAGTCTGAGTGGAGAATCACAGAGTTTTGAAAGTATCAGTTCAACAAATAAAAAGGCACAAAGTAAATCCGTGCTTCATAACTGGGAACTCAGATGGCTGCATGTGTAATTTACAGAGTGGTTATTTAGGAGAATCTACAGCTTTTCACTGTTGACTAAATCAATATAATCTCCCTTTAGAAAATAGAATGATGTTTATATGAGTTAGTGAAGTTGAAAACATCTAAAGAAGGAAAAATAAACAGAAGCAGCCATCACATTGTAAAAAAGTAAAAATAAACAAATAAACAAAAATTGAAAAGAAAAAAGTTAAATAATAATTTGAGATTTATCTTTCAGCAAAGCTGCATTCAAATCCAGGGATTTTTTTTATTATTATTAGTTTTTGAACAAATATCTGATTCCTTGCCATTTTTTTTTTCTCCTGAGTCTTCTGGTTGGCCTTTATTCTTCATGATCCCTTTTATGATTTTCACACTTAATAGGAAACATTTCTGATGTGTCCTCTTGGATCTGTCCACACTTTTCAACCCAAATCCTTACTGTTTATTATTGCAAGTTAACTGGTTTTCTCTCTTCCAAAAATTAATACACCCTACTAATTTAACTTTCCCATTCTCCAGAAGGGTCAAAATTGCAAGACCTACACCTCTAACCCTGTAGGGCCAAAGACGAACCACATGTAAATGCAGGTATATAATAAAGAAGCTGCAGTCTAGAAATGTAGAACAATTCTATCATGGATCCTACTCAGAGTAGATTTATTTATTTTACTTTCCTATCTATCAAAGGTAGGATAACTACTTGCAGGACTAAATTTTGTCATTTGTCATTTCTTTCTGTTCCCATCTGATAGGGCACAGGTGTCAAACTCGCGGCGTCATGTTGCTGTCACTTGACGTATTGTGATGTTTTTCCCCTTCGTGGAGCTGGGGTGGGCATGGCCTGCATGTGATGCATCCGGTCTGCGAGCTGCCCATTTAACACCCCTGTGATAGGGAGAGAAACATTGGTGTCCTTGAAGAACATTCAACTTCAACTGGTCTAGAACATGGTGGCAAAGGTAATTATGATGTGCATATGCCTTCCAATTTGCTTCTGGATGTCAAGTACTGATTATTACCTACTGTATCAACCCCCACATGGCATGGAATCAGGTATTTCAAGGGATTGTCTTATTTTCCATCCATCTATCCAGGGCCGTCTTAACAGCATTATGGGCCCCGGGCAAAGCAGTGTACTGGGGCCCCTATGACAACTACTCACAGGAATAAAAATGTAAATGGTTGATAAAATGAAACATATATTTGCATGTTAGTATTAATTTAAAAATGCAGTAAAATGTAATAAATATGTTGCTTTATTTATATGATACAAGGTGCATTGAAGGGTTAACATACACAGATTAGTATGGGGCCCCTATGCTCGTGGGGCCCACGGGCAAGTGCCCATCAGGCCCATGCGTTAAGACAGCCCTGCATCTATCCATCCAAGTTGGTCAGGCAGAAGGGACATGCTCCAGATCCTGTTGAAATTGGATTGTCAAATAGTGAAACCCAGGAAACATGCCTTTTCGGTAGCTGCACTTGCTCTCTGTCTGAAGTTAAGTTAGCCTAACTCTGCTCACCTTTCAGAGAGTCTTGAAGCCCTGGCAATTTTCCTGGGCATGGGGAGGGGGGGGTCAGAAAAGTAATTGAGCCCACGTTATTGTTGGCAGTCACTTTTGTTTTAGTGGGTCCTAATATGTATTTTATATGGGACGCAGTGGCTCAGTGGCTGACAGAAAGGTTGGCAGTTCGGCGGTTTGAATCCCTAGCACCGCGTAACGGAGTGAGCTCCCGTTACTTGTCCCAGCTTCTGCCAACCTAGTAGTTCGAAAGCATGTAAAAATGCAAGTAGAAAACTACCTTTGGTGGGGAGGTAACAGCGTTCCGTGCGCCTTCGGCGTTTAGTCATGCCGGCCACATGACCATGGAGATGTCTTTGGACAGCGCTGGCTCTTCGGCTTTGAAACGGAGATGAGCACCGCCCCCTATGACTAGCACATATGTGCGAGGGGAACCTTTACCTTTACCTTTAATATGTATTTTATATTTTATATTAAAAATTTTGTTAGCCACCCTGAATTGCATTGGTGAAATAGGTGGTCATATAAACCCATTCAAACAAACAAGTTTACAGGATCTTGGAGATGGTCATTCTTCCTAGTATAAAAGTATTTCCACTGAAATCTGCAGAGCCCCAAATCTGCTGGTTTTTAGGAAAGTCGCGGAGACTGGCATTCCCAGCACGATTTGTAACCCCACCTGGCAAGGGTGGTACTGGATTATATGTTCCCCACTGTAGGGAATTATATTTCTGAACGCTGTTATGGATGTGTCTTCTGTTTTAATTGTCTATTACCTTGTATGCTGCTTAGATTTGCTTCAGAGATTGAGGGTGACTAATAAACTGATTATTATTATTTTTATTAAAAAAAAAGATGTAATCTTGCACAATCATATCATTCCTGGAAATCCTGAAAAGATGTGAGGAATACTATTAATAGTGCACCAAGACAAATTCCTTGTGTGTCCAATCACACTTGGAAATTCTTCTTCTATTCTATTCTACCTAAGGCATTTGCTATTCAAAGAAAGAAAAAAGGAGCTGCAGCCACCGTATATTTTCAAAAATAACTACAACCTTCCTCTGCCAGTAACAGATCAGCAAATTTTGCTTTAGGTTTTAAATTAAAAACTCAGAGATAAAACTGCTGGAGTGTAAATCTGCTTGAAAAGAACAGATAAAAGCGTATTGGAATAAGAAAATTGGATTTACATTGATCCACACATTCCTGCAGTAAACATACAAATTGGATCCAGCAACTGTGGAGGCACCAACTCCCCCAAAGATGAGTAGGATGAAAGAATAAGAATATTATTATTAGCTTGTTTTGATCTTCTGCAAGAATACCTATGTATCTGTTACTATGATTAATGCAAGAAGCAACACACATACCCATTCCCCCCTTTTTCCTTTAGTGAAGAGATCTTGAAAAAATATATAGCCTATCTTATTAGATATTTTGAACCATTGCAAATGCATATATATATTTAATACGTTAACATGCTTCACCCCCTGCTCTTGACAGCTATGAATGTGTATGTGTCCTCCTAGGAGCCACATCGCTTTTCTTGAGCATGACATTAACTCTTAACCATGCCATTTTTCTTTATCTAAAATGTGTGGCTTTTCTTGCACAGAACTGTAACTATAACTTCATTTCCCAAACACTTTCCTTAACATTTGTCAAGAGTATTATTAAGGTTGTAATACCTCTTCTATAATTTTTAGTGTCATTTTAAAAAAATATCCTGTTTGCATTAATTTAATTGCTACCCACACAGTTTACTGTCTTATCAAGATCATTATTCTATACATTTTTATTCTGCAACCAAAGGTCATGGCATATTGAATATAATTGTGCAATCATACACACACACACACACACACACACACACACACACACACACACACACACACACACACACACACACACACACACAAACACACCCCTACCTACACACACACACACACACACTTTAATAGATAGGTATCATCTTTCAGCCTTTACCTTTTAAACACACATTTTCAAGTGCAACCCCAATTAAAGGAATCTTTTTAATAAAGCCTCTTTTACAAATATTTTCTTTTATTTATTTCTAAATCACTTTTCCTTGTAAAGAGCAATAGCAGTAATACAGAGGCAATAAAAATGATGCAAATAATGAAGGTAATCTACCTAGCTGTATAATTCAAAACATTTTCTCTGCCTATTGCAATAGACATCTGTTTGATAGGCTTTGGTCTTGGTCAATATTTACTCTGCAATAATTAGAAAACACATTTTGAGCTGCTACTGAAAAGTGAATAAAACTTCCCTCTGCAGTATATCAAAGAAAGAAAGTTCCTGCCATTGCTTTACTGTTTTTCTTATTGCATTTGTCATTGTGTTTATATATTCTCCATCTTTAAAATCCTTTGTCTCTACTCAGGAAATATGTTAGCACCAATACATTTACATACAAAGAGACACAAATGGTGCAAGGAATACAACTCTAGAATTTCCTTTTTTTAAATCTGAGAAAGTATATAAATTATTTCCGAACTCTCTGATTCCCCATCAATCCTAGAAAAATACAAGCTGAGCAGCGTATTTTGCTTGAATCAGCTTGGTTGGCTGAGAAAAGGCTGGTTAGAAAAAAAGAATAAATATAGTAAACACACAACTATACAGAAACAGAATAAAAGATAAATAATTGAAGAGATTGATATTTTCCTATTTTGAAATCAAGACGTTTGCTTCAAAGCTCATAATTATCTCCAAATGCTTTCATGTTCTACTGCTGTCAAGCACTTAATAGCTTCAGGTAGCTTTTATTTTTAATTGAATTTTATTATTCATTGTTGCAGAACGTTTCCGTTTCCGTTGATTTAACTGGGAAAGAATCACTTCTTTTGATATGTTGATTTTTTAAACTGTTCTTCTAATAGTTATCCTTGATTTTATTAATCAAGGAATCTTATCCTCCCCTTATCCTCTTATTCTCAATATTCTTTTAACAGTTCTATTGAAGTTATACTGGTAGTATTACTGTATAAACTAATGATTGCTACCCATTGACATGAAGAACCAGGAAAACAGAATAAGTGTTGGTTACATGTGTGCTTTAAGATAGTCTTCCCCAACCTGTTGCTCTCTTGGTTCCTGGGAAGTTAGTTCTCCTGGCTGGAAAGTCTGAAATAATATCAATTGCTTAAGTACCATATTTTTCAGACTATAAGACGCACTCCCCCCCCCAAGTGGGTGGAAATGTCTGTGCGTCTTCAGAGTTGGAAAACCGATATTATTCCTACATCCTCTATGGAGGTTCGAAAAATATTAGAATGTTCCGAGATGTGCAAATTGACTATGGAGATATATGAAAAAGAAGATACAGAATATTATGTAGCATGGAATAAATGGTATACGTGGTTAAAACACAACAAAAAACTTCAAATTTGGTTATAAAAGAGGACTATCTATGACGAAACCGTAAATGTTCTCACTCTCTTTTCCTATGATAAACAAGTAATTTATATGTAAGTAAAATGGAAGAAATAGATGTGGAAAATATATTATGAGATTCAATTCTTTAAAGATAGATTTAGATAAATATTAATGAATGTTAAAATAAAAATAAGAAATATTGTAATTTGTAAATAGATTAGGAAATACTTTGAAAAAGCTGTAAAAGTGGTTAGTAATTATTGTGTTTGTTTTTGTTTTGTGTATTTTTTGTATGTTTGTTCTATATGTTGTTTTTAACGGAAATGTCTGTGCGTCTTATAGAGCGAATATTGCGGTGGGGGGAGGGGGGTTGGTGCAGCGCCGATCACCTTTTCTAGGTGGTGGGGATCGCCGCCGCTGCCTATCACCGCCTGTTCGACGCCGCCCATTCGCTGCCAATCGCGGCGATTGGCAGTGAACTGCCGGCGGCGAATGGGCAGCAATAGGTGGCAGTGAACGGGCCACAGCGGCGGCAAACGGGCTGTGGCGGCAGCGGTGGGTTGCTCCTGGTTTGGCCCAGTTCTTAGAGCCAGTAGCGGCAGCGGCGGGAGGCTCCGCCCACCCGCCCGGGACGCTTCTGTGCATGCGCAGAAACTTCTGCGCATGCGCGCATGCGGACCAATAGTAAAGGGTTTTAGAACCCACTACTGCGTGGCGGTGAACGGGTTGCAGCGAACGAGCTGTGGTGAATGGGCGGCGGAGGTGAACGGGCTGCTGCGGTGGTGAATGGGCGGTGGCGAACGGGCCGCAGTGAACAGGCCGCAGCGACAGGCAGCGATAGGCGATAGGTGGCGGCGACAGTAATCCCCACCACCTAGAACAGCTGATTGGCAGTATTCCGGGAAGCTGACCCAACTGCCAATCAGCTGTTAGGCAGTGAAGGCTCCAGCGTTCCCTGGTGGCAGCACCAACTCAGCTCCGTTGACTGGTGGTGGGTGCAACGGAGCGGAGCCCTGATGAGCCACGTGCTGGAGCTGCGATAATGTGCTGAAGCTGACCAGGCTATTTGCTGTTTGCTGCAAGGATGCTAGCCAGATGAATACCAGATGGAAGCTGGGAGGCAGAGGCAGATTTTTTTTCTTGTTTTCCTCCTCTAAAGCTAATGTGCGTCTTATAGTCCAGAGCGTCTTATAGTCATTGTATTATTACAATTAAAATATCTCTCCAACTGATTAGATATTAATTAAAATATATTTGTTAAATAAACGTATTCTTAAACTCTCCAGAATTTGAAGAATCCAGATAAATAAAAATAATATCATAAATCTTTATTTTTTTAGAAAGATAAGACAACCAGTGAAGTCTCTTTCTTTCAAGGGTTGAGAACCCTTACATTTTGGTATGTGTGTTTGTATGTGTGCACACACACACATGCATCAGAGGTGGGTTTCAGCAGGTTCTGACCAGTTCTGGAGAACCGGTAGCAGAAATTTTGAGTAGTTCGGAGAACCGGTAAATACCACCTCTGACTGGCCCCGCCCCCATCTATTCTCTGCCTCCCGAGTCCCAGCTGATCGGGAGGAAATGGAGATTTTACAGTATCCTTTCCCTGCCACCCCCACCAAGCCACCCCCACCAAGCCACGCCACGCCCACCAAGCCACGCCCACAGAACTGGTAGTAAAAAAATTTGAATCCCACCACTGACATGCATATATAAAATCACTTTAAGTTTGCAATTCATTTTTTCTTTTTTTGAAAAAAGTAACCACAATGTTCTAGTTCATAGTTAAATGCACTAAATACACTAAGTATACAAATGAGGCTAATCCAATTGGTCTTTCTCTCCAGATCAGTGCCATTGTTCAGTCTTAATGGCAAGAACAATAAGATCTTTGTAATGGTTGCCTTTTCATACATATCTCAGCCACAATAGGATGCTGGGTTGGATGTTGTTTGAATAAGATCTTGGTTTAATTGATTGTTAATTGCTTTAATAGTTGTTAAGTATTTGCAAAATGGACAAACAGACAAAATGTATCTTCAAAATTCTATATTTACCTGATTCTATCTCTAATTTCATAAAATTTGTGACCTACTTGCAAGGATTTATGTTTTTTGTTATGAAAATCTTAATGGTTTTTTTGCCCCCTTTTATTTCAATAAAGCAGGGTTGTCAAACTTGCAGCCTGCGGGCCAGATGCGTCACACACTGGCCACGCCCATGCCCGGTTGGGGAAAAAAGTCCCAATGTCACATGACGCCACTGTGACGACGTGAGTTTGACATTCTTGCAATAAAGGCTGCCTTCATTTAATTTTTGTAACCCCTCACCTAGTCATTCCTGTCATTAACCATTGATTAAGCATACTGTTGGGCCTTAGGAAAGAAAACAAAATGCCATTGTGTCCTGAAGCAAAAGTATCAGATACTAGATAGAATCTAGAAGTTCATAATAAGCTAAACCTTTTCATTACTGAATTATATTTAATTGTTCTAAATAAATCTCTCTCTCTTTAAGTTTCTTCTATTTTTTGCAGGAAGGAAATACTTCATAGCAGGAAAGAATACTGAGAAGAATGAGGAGAAATCCCTCCCCCTGACAAAATAAAATTTGGAAGTATTCAAATGTAAGTAGAGTTAAAACAGAAATCCATTTCAACTCATTATAAAATTTGGGATGTTCTTACATCCCAAATGCATATTTATCTAATGTTGAAATCTACCCTTTTACAGAATGTACAGTGCAGCTTTTCATTCAAAGAAAGACACACAAAAATACATATTAAAGTAAATGAAAACATTTATTTAAATGGAACATCACATGAGGAACTGGACTGAAACCAAAGTGAAACTGGATGGTACAATGTTCACAAACTGTAATGCAGACTTCATGTAATATACCTCATACTTCCAGGTTTGTGAATATCCTGGAAAAGTTGAACTATGAATACTTAACATGGTGAGAATGTAAACAAGAGAAGACCAAGAGTTAGCTTGTAAATAGGCACAGAAATAAGAAAATAGTAAAAAAAAAAAATGAACAGAGATTGAAAATATGGACTGGTGAGTCATTTTAACAATACAAGTTAGAATAAACTTCTTTCAGACCATAAAACCAAATCCTTTCTTTTCATTATGCCTTAAAGGCAAAAAGTACAGCTAATTATGCAGTTAAAATGCTTAATAAATTAACTAAGACTTTGAAACATATTTATTAACAGGAACAATCCCAGATCCAATTCAATTCAACCTTTATTGTCAATGCACAACATGTGTACCATGAGATTGGCTGAGCCTCCCTTTGTGCACCCCCCCAACATAAATACATATCAATAACTTACAGTGAAAGAAAGAAAATCCCTAACCCAATAAATCATACTAACAACACACAATCCTCTATACATATATGTGCACAACATTACATTATAATATATTGCACCAATATGAGCATGTTGCGCCGGCCCTGCAAGTCTATCATACTACATACTTATGATGTTATGTTGCATTCAGGAGTCTGACAGCCCACGGATAAAAGCTGTTCTTCAGCCTATATCACTCATTGATATAGATTGCTAATGCCATGTTATAAACAATTACTTACCATTCCAAACATTTCGCTATTTACTAATATCATTTGTGTAAGAAACTGTAATCTTTATTTTGACAGGTTAAATATACTGTAAGTGTAAGAAAACCTTTGGAGAATTTACAAAAGTGAGGTAGGAAAAAGCATTAAAAATTCAAATTCAATGGTTAAAATGTCTAACTCCAAAAATGTAAGGACTGCCATATCTTGACCCATGTTGGCAAATAAGAATAGGCATAATTTTGGAAGCTAATAGCTGCATTTAGCATTTGGGGTGAGGTTGAAAACCACAGTAAGTAGAACAATGATGGACAATGGATGAAGCTGTGTAACATATGTAAGTAGCTTTTGGCTTTTAGGGAGTGGGTTCCTGTAAGGGAGTTCCTTTAGGAAATGTTACAGACCATCAGCAAACAGACTATCTTTCCTATTTTTCCAAGAAGGCCTTTATTACAAAAAAAATTAACAAACTTATTTTCTACCTTATCACATTACTAAGCCTATGCTATTTTGTACTATATCTGAGGACTCCCTAATGTACTCTGAGTGTAGTTGTTTGTTTGCTTGCAGATGTTTCATTGCTCAACTAGGTGATATCAACAGGGCATTGTGGCATTAGTGGCATACATGATGTTACCTAGTTGGATAATAAATCACCTGCAAGTTCAGAGAGCACCAGGGATTCCATAGTTCATCTCTGAACTATATATATTCTCTCTATTACTTTATATCTTTGTTAGATACTACTATGTTTATACTAACATCTATGTCCATGCTATGTGTCTTTCATATTCTTTTCTTTGTTGCTTGAGTTTACACCAGAGTCTTTAGCCACTATTTAGTTATTTTCAAGTTGGGTTCTGTTTCTCTCAGCTGTTGCTTGGCAGTTTCCCAGTCTGTGATGAGAGAAGGTACTTTACCAGTTTATTTATTTATTTATTTATTTATTTATTTATTTATTTATGAATACAGATAGATGAGGACAATAGGACAGTAGGACAGGGACGGTAGGCACGCTGGTGCGCTGATGCACGCCCCTTACAGACCTCTTAGGAATTGGGTGAGGTCGACAGTAGACAGTCTAAGGTTAAAGTTTTTTTGTTTTGTTGAAGAAACCACAGAGTCAGGTAGTGAATTCCAGGCATTGATCACTCTGTTGCTGAAGTCGTATTTTCTGCAGTCGAGTTTGGAGCGGTTTACATTAAGTTTGTATCTATTGTGTGCTCGTGTATTGTTGTGGTTGAAGCTGAAGTAGTCATTGACAGGTAGGACATTGTGGCAGATAAGTCGGACATTTCCGACTTATCTGAAGCGTCTCAGAATTGCTGCTGGAGTGGTAAACCTGCTGGACTTTGGTTCTCCTTTCAGCTTGTCTGCTGCTGGTTTGGTGAAGTACAAGTCTGCTCCTCCTTCACTGTCAGTGGCCAATTGAGTTGACTCCTTTTCTGCTCCCTCAGCTGCAAATTCCTCCCACACAACATAACCTTTCCTCCAAACACAGATGGGATCTCTCCTCAGGCTTTGTTAAAGTCCCAGGGGAGGAAACAAAGGGAAAAAGAGCTCATGCTGCCCACAGCAAGGCTTTCCTTTCACATTTCCCTTGCTCCATCTTATAAAAAAAATATGTCAGTCTTTTTTCAGGATTCACACTATAGTCGATGTGTGTTGTCTGATGTTGTGAAATCTTGCTACCAATTTTCAGCATGGACAAAAGAAGTACCAGGAACTGCAATAAATGATCTCAGAATTCCTTATTGCCCACTGCAGGCATTAACAATGTTTTCCTTCTGAAGAAACAACTAGAGTAGAAACAGTGAAAGCAATAATCTGCAACAAGGAACTATCAAAATAAATTGCGACAGTAGCAGAGGAAAATATAGATACGCCTATTGTTTTTATTTCAGGAGCATAAAAGCTTTTCGGCAATGATACACAGCTGTTGTATCAGTAATATCAACTGCCTTACATGTTTGCAATGTTTCCAGAATTTTTTTTAAAAAAAATATAATGGGTTGTTGGTTCATTACAGTATATCTAAGAACAGAATAATTTATTGTGCAAAATGATCAGATAAGTCATTTAGTCCACCATCCTCCAACTTAATGCAGAAAGCCACTAAGCCATTTTCCTCAGGTGGCAATCCAGTTTTTTGAAAACTTCTAGCAAGGGACAATCCATAATTGTTCTAGGAGGAGAAGCAGACAGCTTCTCTGCTAAATATGTTTGCTGAATAGCTGTTAAATAATAATAATAAATACAATATTTAGGAGAATTGATTCCATTGATAAATTGGGCTGAAGGTTTCATCTGTCACAGATAATAAACTAATATATTGGTGTTGATTGCAGAGGGTGATCGAATTTAGACAACTGTTTGTGTTCAAATTGCATCCCTTTACAGCCAACCTGTCATATATTAATAGGTGACATATAGAGTGTTGATCTCACTTTATTACTGAAAACTCAGATGGCATTTAATTATACAACTCTATCAAGTCCCATCAGATCATTTGCATATACCCAGGGAAGAGAAGAGTAGTTGAACAAAGAGCTATTGCTGGAAAGCTAAGAGTGTAAGAATAGATTTACAGTACTTAGGATGCAACTATCTTTGTATGCAATTTCTTAAAGGTTCATGTATGATTTGTGTCACTGGGAATAAGTGAACAACATTTTTCCATTTCTAAATACTGGGAACATTTAAGTACTAATGCAAATTGGTTTCAACTCTGTCATTTTCCTTTTGCAGAATTTTTCTTCCTTTTTATAGATGCTCTATTTTGCAAAATAAGCAATAACAGCATATGCTATTCCTCAGATAAATCCTGGGAAAAGAACTCACAGGAGGCTAAGCATTATTCTAATATTCTTTCATGTTATGAAATTGAAGGTATTTCTTTGTGTCTTCTCTCATTTTTCTAATACCTCCTTCTGAAGGTATCTTTCAAAGGCTTGATTGCATAGGCTTCCAACATCAAATATATTTTGCATTGAAAATCAAATTTATTGCCAAGGAAACTTTACAAGAACAGACACTGTTCGCCAAAGTTATATTCTCTGACTCTTCTGAAATGATCTCAGGACATAAATAACATTATCAATCCATCCATTAATAAATGTCTGTAACAGCAAAACTCAGAAATGCCATTCCAATCAGAGCATATTATGATTTTAAAAACAGAGCTCTGATTATAGTTGTTGTTTATACTTAGAACTTTTAGTGCTTGGAACTTGAAAAGGAAAATATCTGATGCATTAAATACCATGAAAAACAAAGCATGAAAATGTTCAGGGTCAGTCTACAGCCCTTTGAAATATTAATACATTGTATGCTTTTTTATTTGCTTTGAGATGTTGTCTCTTACAACATGAGATATTACAAAACAGACGAGTCTCTGTCTGCAAATTCATTTTATCCTGGTATTCTCTGTGTTGAAAGTATAGCTGAGATAGGGATGAAGTTCATGGGCCCCAAATGGAATTGACACAGAGAACAGGCTCCTTCCCACAAGAAACACAGAACAATACCGTGATAATTGCTGTTTTAATCTTTTAAATTATTATTCTTTTTTTTTTTACTTTTTCATGTCATGCAATTTCTAGATTGCAACCTATTCTGAGATATTTAGGATAGTAGAATGGCTAAATATTTAAATAAATAAACAGTACCTCAAAGTTCACTGGAAACTGCATATAAATTCCCATGGAATTACAACATGCTTTTTGCATGTGTCTATGTATATTTGTGTGTAAGGGGGAAAGAATAGCTCATCTGAACGCAGAGGTCCAGAAGGCAAGGTGAGGCAAGCATTTGATGCACGTTGATTATATGCTTGTATACACAAACTGGCAAGAATTGTGAAACGGCCTACAGAGCAGCATCCATGGGGAGATTGGGGGAACATGAGCACATTGACAAAAGAAGAGTTGCAATGTCACAATGCAAAGCCCACACTTGAAAGGGATGTTGCTTGTCATCCTATGATGCTTTTGTCATCCAGATGAAAGTAGCAACTTTCCTTAGATACCCTGTTTCCCCCCCAAATAAGACATCCCCTGATAATAAGCCCAATCGGGCTTTTGAGTGTATGGCAATAAGGCCAAGCACTTGTTTCAGGGTTCAAAAAATATATAAGACAGGGTCTTATTTTCGGGGAAACACGGGTAGTGATGCCTTTCCAAAAAACACTGGATTTTCTTAGAAGATTGTTGTTGAAGAACTGAGCAAAAGGTGAAGCAAGAATGGGAAAATGGTGCAGTCGACTGCAAGAGATGCCATGCAGGTCAAGAATAACACATGAGGGAATGGTATGGGTTTGGGGACCTTGTGAGTCAGGGAGAGTGCACAGCGGATGGCCAGAGGTGCTATGTGGGGAAGGTACATGGGGCACAACGTAGATCGGGGAGGGTATATGGGGGTGCATAAGAGATGCTATATTGATTGAGAAAGATGTATAGAGCTTTGGTAGGGGTTGGGAAGGGGTTGTGTGGGCAAGTGGCATGGGCTGGGAACAGTGCACCAGGGTTCCTCCCTCCCTCTGTCCCTAGCTTCCCTAAACAGAAAAATAGAATGACCATGGATGAGCAAAAAATCTATGGTAGCAGAAGCAACCTCCAACTTCCTGTTGGCTTCCCTATCAATTTTTCTTATGGGAAGCTGGCAGTGAACATCAGGAATCTTCCCTTATTCCTTCCCAGCTGCCTTCCCTCCTTCCTCATTCTTTCATCTCCTGTCCCTTACACCGGGGTGGGATTCAAAAATTTTAGCAACAGGTTCTCTGCCCGGATCAGAGGTGGGTTCCTCCCGGTTCGGACCGGTTCGGCCAAACCGGTAGCAACCCACTGGTGATGTCACGGAGCCAGTTCGGTCGGTCCTGGTCTGTGGACGCCGCCATCTTTTTTGGGGGGAATTTTTTTTGGGAATTAAAAAAAAAAATTCTTCTGCGCATGTGCAGAAGCTGAGTTGCCGGCACTGCGTATGTGCCACCATCTTGTTTTTGGCTTTTTTAAAAAAATTTTTTGGAATTTTCGGCACTGCGCCACGCGGCGCGGGAGGAAGCGAACCGGCGGCGAGGTAAGTTAGAACCCACCCCTGGCCCGGTTGCTGGGTGGGCATGGCCATGGTGGGTGTGGCCTACTCGGCCTCCTGCACCATGGTGGTGGGGGGGCGTTTTCGCCCTCCCCAGGCTCTGGAGGCTTTCCTCGAGGCTCCAGGAGAGCGAAAATGGCCTCCCCCGGGCTCCAGAGGCCCTCTGGAGGCCAGAAATGGGCCCGTTTCCAGACTTCTGGAACTTCTGGGAGGCCCGTTTTTCACCCTCCCCAGGCTCCGGAGGCTTTCCTTGAGCCTCTGGGAGGCCTCCGGAGGCCCTCCAGACGCCAGAAACGGGTCTGTTTCCGGACTTCTAGAACTTCTGGGAGACCCATTTTTCACCCTCCCAGAGCCTCCGCGTGGGCCCTGCACTTACCTGGCATCCAAAACGGGCCGTGTGGAGACTCCTGGGAGGGTTGTGGGGGGGGGTCCTTCCTCCCCTCCTCTCCCCTCCCCTCCCCTCCTCTTCCTTTCCAGAAGACAGGTAAGTGGAAGCTGCAGGCTGGGAAAGGGAGTGAGGGATTGCAGGAGTGGCTGAGAAGCTGACATGGAATGATGAAAATGAGGATCACGTGATCAAAGCAGCAGCCAGCAGGGCTGAAGCTTTCACAATTTCCCCAAAAATCATTTCCTCGGGAGCAAAGGGTTCTAGCATCCTGTAAGGCGGCTTTTTTGATGTACAGTACCTTTGTTGAAATTATTTTGCTTTATGATGAACCATTTTACCCAGTTAAAGGTTAGAGACACAAGAGTTTTAGAAGTATAAATATATCGGTTGTTTTATTTATCCATAGTTTCGGGGAATTATTATTTTGCTGGAACTGTAGAAGAAGACCTGGTGAAATTTTAATCTAACCTTTTATTTCCCTTGATTTAATTTTGCTATGAAATGGAATAGCTATATAGAAAGGATACTTTGTTTCAATACAGCCCCTTTGTTTATGTAAATCTAGTAATATAATATGGACAAGTAATAAAATAAAGACGTACATTTTCTGGAATCCTTTCTTAAGAGAGCTACAACCAATTTTTTATTGCGGTCCTTTCTAATATTTAAAAAAAACCCACCATTTTCTAAAAACGATTGTTGTCCATTGGCTGCTAAATACATACTTTTTTATTTGCAAAGGTCTATCTGACTCCATTTGCTATTTTTATGATTTTCTAGGTTCAGAAATCTTTTAAACAAAACCTTTTAAATAGAACAGTAAGCAAGTAACAGAAACTCAGCTTGGAACTAATATGGCAAGCTAAAACTGACTTTGTCTAATGGGAAGGTTGGGAACAAAGAAGACAGGAATTGTTTTAAACACTAGATTGATTCTCTAGCATATATCTTGGGAAACATTTTATGTTTCCAGCAAAATCACTGACATTTCACAAATGCTGTCTCATTTAATAATCATGCATTAGATTATCTGGAATGGAAAGAACTATTTAGAGTGCACTCTAATCAAATTCTTTTCCTCTTGGATGGAGAACATTGCTGCAATAGTGCTCAAGACTATGACAACTTTTCTTCCCCCACCTCTCTTTTAATCAGCTCACGTAGCTTCACAACTATGGCCATGGTACTTAAATCAAATAAATGACTGCTTACAGGGATTTCTAATGAAGGCTCAAAAGATTCTCTCTGGAGTCATGGGGCCATGGCCAAATCACAGTACCAAGACAGCCTCTTTGATAAGGAGCTGACTATTGTTAACAAACATTTCTGCTTAACAAGGACCCTTAGCTCAAGACTCCCCAGAAAGATGCTGAGTTTGTAATGACTACAAAATAATAATACAAGAACCATTCAGCTTTGAGTACTGGAAAAGCACTGAACAGCGTGTTTGAAAAAGCAATATATTAAGGCTAAAAATACATTCTCCAGCGTAGAATCCCTGCGGTCTAAACTTCACTGCATTAAGGCTAGCTATGGTGCAAATTGGCCAAGGAAAAGCACTGAGAACTCCCTCAAGTATAGCTCAGTGGCAAAATACATGTATTGTGCACAGACAGTACCTTATTCAAGTTTTGGCATATCTAGTTAAAATGGTCAGAGAGCAGATGATATGAGACATCTCTGCCAGAAACGCTGGAATATTGCTAGACAATAAAACGGACTAGATGAAGAAATAATCTGATCAAATGTAAAACAATGACAAGGTTTTGTATTAGAAGTCCATTGCCCAATTTAAAGCTGTGGTTCTGAATTAATCAAGGCACATACCACAGGATCAGTTAATCTGCCTAGGATAGCAGTTTGGATGTAACTGCTGGTTCCCCTATTGAACTGCTAGTATTGTTAGAATGTTTTCTTAACATTTAACATTTAGAGATTTAATCAAATTGCCCTTTTAACTGTTATCACTATATCATTTAGATGCACTGAATCAGATTTGGCACCTTTGAGTTGATTTGATGATTCAAAGTAAGTACAGAGTGATTACTGAATCAAACAGGTGAATTAAATGGAATCAACTTGATTCCCCAAACTGAATATCAAATTATCAGTTTAAATTGACAATTCCAGTGACATCTTAGGTGTGTTGTATATTCCTAACATTGTTACTTCTCCTCCTTATACCCACACAGTCAGAATATTTCCAGAATTTAATATCACAAGATCAGTGAGAAGTGATTAAAAATGAATTGTTTGAACTAATGAGTAACAGTTCTTGTTCTTTCAATTTTCTAATTTTTGTGTAGTTGAATTTTTGTAATCTAGTGGGATCCAATAGTCTACCAATGTTGTCATAATATGTCTATGTAACGTTTGACTTCCTTAATTGATACATACTATTTTAAAAGAGTACATGAAGTACCTAATTGTAGTCCCTATGTGGAGGAAAACTTTGAATATTGATATTACCATGCTTATAAAAGTTGTTCAAGCAATATAATTTTAATCCCCCCACTCGCCTAAAGCATAATTTCCCTATGTATCTCAGTAAATAAGGTTTGGGGACAGAAGGGCAGAGCAAAAAAAAAAAAGGTTAGTTGCTTCTAATAGCTGCTTCTTTTCAAATAACTTTGTTTGGGTTTAACCGTTTTTTGATATATATTGCTATTCCTTTTTTTAACCTTGGACAGTGCAGTGTATAGATTACCTAATTTTGGGTATTCCAGAATCTCATATTGTTCCTTCTTAATGTGAACTTCTTGTAAGCATGTAATATTAGAGTTTTGTTTTAATAGCCTATATAGTATTTTCTTTCTTTTTATGGGTGAATTCAAGCCATTTATATTCAAAGATATTAAATTTATTACTTCCTCATTGATTCGTTCAGTTTGTAATTTCCTTTGATCCTCCTCTCTTTGCTTCGGTCTGGGCTCTCATTCTCGTGTCTTCTCTTTCATATTTAGCTATTGTCGTCCTCTCATTTCTCTCCTGTTGCAACAAATTCTCCTCTGAACTTATCTCCTCTAGGCTTTCCTTTTCTCTTTCACTCTCCTTCTTACTCTCCTGCTCTTCTTGTTCCTTTATATACTGTTCAAAGAAACCTCTAGCCTCTTCAATTGAAGTAATTTTGTATTTTTTTTATCCAGCATCGATATTAACATACCCTCTGGAATTAACCATCTAAAAGCTATTCTATGTTTGACCAATTTTGTAGATAGAAAGTGGTATGGTCTCCTCTTTTCCCTTATGCATCTTGGGATTTGTCGAAGCACTACTATCGCCTTACCCTTGTATGTAATTTGATTTTCCCTTGATTGGTTGTAAATTTAATCCCTAATGGTTTTTCTTATGAACTTTATATGCACTTCCTTTGGCAATCGATGCCTACGGGCATAGTTTGTATGGAGTCTATATATCTCATCAAATTCACCTACTATCTCCTGCGTTGTCTTGTTCCTGATATTGGCAATTATTTCTGCCATGACCTCTGGAAGATTTTCATCCTTACTTTCGGTTACATTTTGAAACCTAAGGAAGAAGGCTGATCTTTCTAGCTCTAAATGAGAGATTGCATCCTCGAGATCCCTATTTACTAGTTCTACTTTATTCTCTGCTCCTTCCAATCTATGCTCTATCCTTTCGGTTTTTTCTTCCATTTTCTTTAGCCTTTGTTCATTAGTTGTTAGGACCTCCTGAATTGTCTCCATCCTCTCATCCAACTTTCCCATTCTATCATCCACCTTTTTAATATCATCTTTCATATCTCCCATATTACCCCTCATGTCCTCTTCTTGGATTGATACTAAGGTTGTCTGCATATTTTGTGATGTTCCACCAGATCTCTCCCCTGCTATACCTTCAGTATTACGTTGGGTTACAGAAATTGGGGATGGGGCTGATGTGGGTATCTTTTTCCCTGTTTTAGTTATTGTAGAGGTTGTGGTAGACATTTTAAATATACTCCAAAAGTTGTTCCAACGTACCATGCACAACCTCTAGACGTTATTAATCTTCTAACTCCAATCCTTCCCTAAGTTTCCTCAATTTGTTACACACCATTTTTCCACTTACTCTCTATCACCAGTTAATCAAATGATTATTTAAGTATTTCAAATCTATTAATTGCTCATCATAAACTTAATTTTTTTCCCTTTCTAAATTCTATTGTTATAAATATCCATAAATATATTCACAATTATTATTTCAATCAATCAATTTCATTAAAATATAATATATATCAGTATCAATATCAGTATAACATTCAAAATTCTAACTATTTTAAAGTAAAAAATTGTTTAGATTAAGAGGGTATATGTTTACTTATATATATTTCTTATACTATAATGTCCATTTAATCAATGTTTAGTTTACTTGTAAAATAATAGTCTGGGCATCCAATATTTAGTCCGTCTCCATAGTAATTCTATTTCCTTCTTCGATAGTTCAAAATGTCCTCCGGTCTTTTGCCTTGTCACGTTCTAATCTCACGTCATTTGTTCCCAACACTCAATTTCTTTTCACCTCTCACTTCCTCCTTCCTTCCGCACTTTCTAGCAGTCTTTCAGGCCTTTTTGCTTTTGATCTTCCCCAAACAGATTTTAGTTCATGCAGCAGTTCACTTTCAAATTAAATCAGGGCACAACATCCCCACCACGCTTTATTCCTCTCTTCCGCACCTTCCGCTCCCAATAACAATCGCCACTTTCCCTTTCAAGGAGTCTTTCATCCTTATATCAACAAGTCAGCAAAAAGGACAAACTTCCTTATCTCCTTCTTCTAGATGTTGAAATTCCTGCTACACATATCCCTCATGGACTTCTCTGCTTGCTACAGCTGTTTCCTCTTTCGCTTCCCTCTTCTACATCATCCTGTCACGCCTCTGGATCAGCCTAAAAGGCCGATTTCTTCGCGACCGGCGCAGGGGCTCTTCTCGCTATCCGGGGGGATCGCCTCCCCAGATGCTCCGAATTCTCCCCCTTCACTTACTGTTCCCTCCAGGCCAGTTTTTGCCCGAAGGCTGCCAAAATTGCAGAAAAACAGAGTCACAGCCTCGGGAGATCTGATGGCTGCTCTGCTCCGGCATGACATCAAACCGGAAGAGCCCCAAATAACTTTGTTTGAAAATCCATGAGATTTCCAAACCAAAGACATCTTGACATTCGGCAGTTAACCATGACTACTGAACTTTAATGGAATTCTGAAATTTTATTATGTGCTTCATTGCTGCAAAAGTGCTGTAGCAAATTGGTCAGATTCTTTTTTTCCTTCACACTTACAATTTTCTCCTATCAATTCAATCCCATATCATACATATTGGGCATCACATCAAAGGAGTGCTGCACAATTTAGTGAACAGATTGGCTGGGCTCTTATTTAGTTCAGCCTTAACACACTGAGATTCAGTTCCCAGAATACCTTGACAATACAGTGGAGTTATTGCACATTTGGAAGCTATCAGATAAGAAAGAGTTCTTTTACTTCTTGCAAATTAGGATGGAATACTCTCAAGAAGAAGAATGAACTCTCAGAAGCAAGGTACTTGTAGCCCTATATTCATAAAGAAAAAGAAAAGGAATATAAAGCAATGGTTTTACTCTAGTGCATTGTTAAATACAAAGATATTCTGGTTTCTGTGTAAAATACTGCAGACTCAAAACTGTGAACTCTCTAGTGATAATAAACTTTAGTTTTAAAAATAAATCACATGTTGAGAAATAATAATTCACAATCAGAAAATATTACAAAGTAATTTCTAATTCCAGTTGATAGCATTCACTGATGCTAAATAAGGAATGTATTATTTTTATGTTAAAAGTTCAAAAGCCACTTCTGTGCCTTTTGAATAATCTTAGAACCTTTATGTTTGGAAAAGGGGAATAATATACTTGCTATTAAATTATGAGCTCATTTTTGGAATGGCTATGCGTTAATTATTCAAGTTTAAGTTCTCCTCTAATTATAGAATACTTTTTGACAGCGCTACCAGAGGTGGGTTTCAGCAGGATTTGACCAGTTCTGGAGAACCGGTAGCGGAAATTTTGAGTAGTTCGGAGAACCGGTAGCGGAAATTTTGAGTAGTTCGGAGAACCGGTAAATACCACCTCTGACTGGCCCCGCCCCCATCTATTCTCTGCCTCCCAAGTCCCAGCTGATTGGGAGGAAATGGGGATTTTGCAGTAACCTTCCCCTGGAGTGGGGAGGGAATGGAGATTTTGCAGTGTCCTTCTCATGGAGTGGGGTGGGAATGGAGATTTTACAGTATGCTTCTCCTGGAGTGGGATGGGAATGGAGATTTTACAGTATCCTTCCCCTGCCTCGCCCACCAAGCCACGCCCACCAAGCCACACCATGCCCACCAAGCCACGCCCACAGAACCGGTAGTAAAAAAAATTTGAAACCCACCACTGAGTGCTACAAATACTGTGGTGCAGATAGGTAGTTTGGTAATCTGCGGATAATATTTAAATGACTAAACCAATGGTAAAGAAAACTGTTTCTATGCTTTGAAAATGATCTAGAAATTCTACTTTGGACCTTGTGCAATAATGGCATCTCTCTGCTATTCATCAAAGCAGCTCATCAGGTTTTGGATACAGAATAAAGGATGGAGCATCCTTAAGAGTCACATGAGTTGACTCATACCATAATACAGTGAGGTGCCCTTTCTGAATAAATGCATATGCATTGTATAAAAAAACTTATTTATTGTATTATAATCCAAGTGTGGCAACTCCCAGGTGACATTACTCTGTTGTTTCTGTGTTCCTAGAAGCTGGAAAAAAAGAAGAAAAAACTGCACCAAGTTGCAAAAATGTCTACCTCTGCTATAATATTTAAACTCAGTTACATATTGCGATGGACACATACACAATATAGGAATGTTTTCTTCTTAATGATTACACAAAATAGAAATTGCCTAGAAGCCTGCAATACCAAACCAAATCA
Source organism: Thermophis baileyi (assembly GCA_003457575.1). Lineage (NCBI taxonomy): Eukaryota > Metazoa > Chordata > Lepidosauria > Squamata > Dipsadidae > Thermophis > Thermophis baileyi. The sequence continues at coordinate 3,852,734 of QLTV01004098.1, forward strand.
ACATCAACCCCAAAGCATGGCAGTTTATTAAAGCAACAAATCAGAAAATCCCACGCCTTTCTTAAGAAGAAATGACCAGATATATTCCAAGGCTTGTTTCAATTAACTTCATGAAAACAACAGACATTTTGCCCGAAAAATGCTTGCCATTTTTAGCTGGAAGAGAGGGCAGAGATAATTTTTTTGTAAATAAAGTAAATATTTCTCCACAATCTGTTAAGTATAAACTCCTTAATTATGAATTCAGGAAACTTTGCAATAAAATATGTTCTGTTAATAACAATTAAGTAGGGAGAGTTATATTTGACATGCAATTAAGTGCTAAAAAGTAATTGCCAAGAACTTAATTAATTGCAAATAATGATATTAAATAGGTTTACATGTTAAAAAGTAGAAATATGCCACCAGAGAATATGGAAATACATACTTTTGTTAAGAATTGCTTACACCTGCAAATACAAGATTAGGTTGTCCCCACACAAGCTACCGATAATTCCCAGTTCATTTTTTCAAAATTTAAGTGCAATAAAAGGATATTGACAAATAGTATAACTTTGTAAATTTATTTACAGGTAAACAGGCCTAGAATTTCCATTGCTAAGCACAGTGGTTGTTAAGTGAATCGCACCTGATTTTACAACTTTTTTTTGACATACAGTAGTGAATCATGTAGCCATTAGTTCCGTTAACTATCAGAAGCCAGTTGGTAGGTTGCAAATGACAATCACATGACCCCAGGACCATCATATATGCATACCAGTTTGCCCAAATTTTGGGCCCAAGTGCCCAAATTTTGATCATGTAACTGTGGGGATACCATGATGTTGATAAGTGTAAGGAAGGGTTCTAGATCTGTTTTTTATGTGCAATTTGAACTCTGAATAGTCTCTAAACAAATGGTTGTAACTCGAGGACTATAACCTGTAGTTATGTTCTAAACCTTCCTTCTGTTGTTCAATGGAGAAAGACTTCATCCAACCTAAAATGTCTAACTGATCATCAATGGATGATCTTATTAAAGAAAGTTGCCATATTTTTTCATCTCCAGTTTTTAAATTGTGAATATAGCACTGAGATAAAAAATTGTAGAGCAACTGTAGAACAACTGAGTAGACTAAACCAATAAAAGGATTAGAACATGGAGCAAACATTGATGTCAAAACTGGGAGGGGAAGATATGGAAGAGTGCTGCAAATAGCTATTATAAATCTAAGATGACAGTGATGGTCTAAAATCTTACTTTTCAATTGAGGTCAATTGCTGGTATCACATCTATTACTGAATCCTGAGTGAAAGCACTAAGTAGGCATGCATCATTTAGGTATAGTTGAATAAAGTGTGTGTAAGTCTATTTCTCTTATTTCTCTTAGTTGCGCCACTGGCTGACTTATTCCATGACAGGAGCAAGTTAGGGTTAGAAGGTAAGAAAATGAAGTAGCTATGATGTTTCTCATAGATCGGGTGCTCCATTCATAGGTCTGCCTACTTTGATTGCACGCTGTTACATTTGGTCAGCTGGAAAGATGTAGAAATACTGTCAAAGTACTGTCCATCCCATGATACATTATTTGGACATTGTATGTATAACTATTGATTTCTTGCTCTTGGAAGACTTCAGCATCTATAAAAGGGTTATTCAAAACTGGAGCAGTCTGAGATTTCCTGATAATGTGGAGCTGCCTTAATTGGTACCTGATCCCCCAGATATAGCAAGGTACATTTACTTATTTTATTTATTTATTTTGTCAAGCATATATAAGATAACAGATAAAAGTATAAACATGATTTTGAATACATGAAAAGGATACGAATAAAGAAAGGGACATTAGGACAGGGACGGTAGGCACGTTGGTGCTCTTATGCACACCCCTTACAGACCTCTTAGGAATGAGGTGAGGTTAACAGTAGACAGTTTAAGGTTAAAGTTTTGGGCGTTAGGGGAAGAAACCACAGAGTCAGGTAGTGCATTCCAGGCATTGACCACTCTGTTGCTGAAGTCATATTTTTTGCAATCGAGTTTGGAGCGGTTTACCTTAAGTTTGTATCTGTTGTTTGCTCGTGTATTGTTGTGGTTGAAGCTGAAGTAGTCATTGACAGGTAGGACATTGTAGCAGATAATTTTATGTACTAAGCTTAGGTCAGACCGAAAGCGGCAAAGTTCTAAGTTGTCTAAGCCCAAAATTTCAAGTCTAGTGGTATAAGGTATTTTATTGCGGGTAGAGGAATGGAGGACTCTTCTCATGAAATATCTCTGTACTCTCTCAGTTGTATTAATGTCTGATATGTAGTGCAGGTTCCAGACAGATGATTTACATGCTTTACATGCTGGATTTAGAGTTCTGTTTGGGGATTTGAAAAGGGAAGGGAGCTCCATATGACTGCAGACTGCAAGGATCAGGATACTTGTGCACAGAAACACCTTGCTGGTTGTCAGTTGCTAAAACACACACTTTACAGTTTCTACATTTCAAGGCTTAAATGCTTTAGGCCTGATCTGTCTTCCTAAGTGACTGCCTCTCCTTGCATGAAATTGGTAGAAGCATCTCAAACTCTCTCAACAACAAAGGTAGATAAAAATAATCATTGCTGTTATAAAGAACTGGCTGTATTCATTCTATATGAGAGTGTGTAGAACCCACTCTGCTGAAACCCAGTGCTTCTTTTCCTTGCCTTTCCTATGATTTTTGCCTTGTGCTTTTTAGCTCCCAAGCAAGACAAATTTGATTATTGAAATAAGTGACATCTCTGCGTGAGAAACTAGCTTTCAGCACTAGCCTCAACAAACCCAGTCCTGCTGTTAAGATCACAGGAGAAGCCATTTTGAAGATACTTTGCTGTCAGAAGTCTATCTGCCATGTGGAAGACGGCCTTCTGCATTAGCCTGACTGCAAAATGCTTGTCCTTTCGAGGAATAGGTTGCCCCGTTCTCTTGTTTAGAAAAAAATCTGCAAAATACATCTAGGATGCTAGGCTTTTAAGCTTTTATTTTACTATTAATTTATTTTTTATTTTCTAGACTTGATTCAGGTTTGAGTGAAAAGATAGAGTGTAAATCGAATCCATGTCAAGTAAATATATGACATACAAACAACTCTGTGAAACCAGACTTAATTATACCCAGAGGAAGTTTATTGATTTCACTCAGTAGGAAACCATTATGAAAAACTATCTATGTGAGCCCAACTGGAGGATACCATGAAGCAAAGAAAGTCTACTTAAAATGAAGGTCCTTGATATTGAGGGCTTATATAAAGGGCATCTCAGATCCAGGCTTCAATTTAGTGTGATGTGAATTATGTAGTTTGCCTTTAAGTATAAGATTTGAACTCAAGTTGCAAACATATTGACAGTCACATTGATATGTTAAACAAAAATAAAACATTGTCCGTCTTTCCTACCCAGAGCCGAGGTGGCGCAGTGGTTAGAGTGCAGCACTGCAGGCTACTTCAGCTGACTGCTAGCTGCAGTTCGGCGGTTCAAATCTCACCGGCTCAAGGTTGACTCATCCTTCCATCCTTCCGAGGTGGGTAAAATGAGGACCCAGATTGTTGGGGGCAATATGCTAACTCTGTGAACCGCTTAGAGAGGGCTGTAAAGCACTATGAAGCGGTATATAAGTCTAAGTGCTATTGCTATTTCTTGTGTGCTGGGATTCCCATTTTTCTGAGTACATTCCACAGTTCAATGTGACTGACATAATAGAAAGCCTTTTTTTAAATCAATGAAGAACATAGTGACTTCTTTTTGGCATTTGGCTTTCTCAATTATCCAGCATGCATCAGCAATAAAATTGTGCATTCCTTGGCCTTTTCTAAAGCCAGTTCGAACATCTTGCATCTCTTTTTCCATGCAGGATTTTAATCTGTATTGGATGAACTTAAGAAGTATTTTGCTAGCATGTGAAATTAAAGATATTGTATAATAGTTTGCGTACTCTATTGGGTCTCCTTTTTTTTGGTATTGGAATGTAGATTGACCTCTTCCAATCTGGTGGCCTCTGTGTTATCCACCAGATTTGCTAACATAGCTTAGTTAGAACCTGACTGATTTCACCTGTTCCTGTAGCAGGGGTGGGTTCCTCTCAGTTCGGACCGGTTCTCCTGAACTGGTAGCAGCCTGCTAGTGATGTCATGATGATGTCACCGAACTGGATCAGTCTGTGCCGGTCTGTGAGGGCCGTCATATTTTTTTTGAATTTTTTTTGAATTTTTTTTATTCCCCCCCCCCTTCTGAGCATGCACAGAAGCCGCCTTCCGGCACTGTGCATGTGGTCACCATCTTTTTTTCAGCTTTGTTTTTATTTTTTAAATTTTTTGTTACTGCACATGTGCGCACGCGCGAAGCACGTGCGCGCCCACGAGGCGTGCCCACGCAGCGCGGGAGGGAGCGAACCGGCAGTGAGGTAAGTTGGAACCCACCCCTGTCCTGTAGCCTTCCAGCTTGCAATGACCAGCTTGCTGATCTCATTTGTACTGCTGATCTTCTAGTTCCGGAAGTTCTTTTAAGTAAGAAATACCTTTCAAAGCATCTTGAATGTTGATATGTGTACTACACAGGATTTCAGTAACAAATAACAAAACATTTTCAAATGTTTCAAATGGATAAAAAAAAGTTCAAGGTATGCCACAGGGGTGAAATTCAAAAATTTTCCCTGCCGGTTCTGTGGGCGTGGCTTGGTGGGTGTGGCAGGGGAAGGATACTGCAAAATCTCCATTCCCACCCCACTCTGGGGCCAGCCAGAGGTGGTATTTGCCGATTCTCCAAACTACTCAAGATTTCCGCTACTGGTTCTCCAGAACCTGTCAGAACCTGCTGAATTTCACCCCTGGTATGCCAAGGAGGAAATAGCAGAGAGTTTGAATGAAGTCTTTCCTTCCATCTTTAGTATCTTTATTGCTGAGAAATTAGGGCTTCAAAGCTGGTTTACATTTGATAAACTGAGAAAAATAATTATTCATGCAAATCTGAGTAATGAAGGATAAATTTATAAGCTGAACTGATGACTAAAATAAATCAATCTCTGGATCCAAACAAAATGCGTCAAAGAGAATTGAAAAATAAAAATAGGAAAAGGTGTGCAATTTTTTCTGAATGTTGACATATTTTCTTGGGGACAAGAAAATACTATAATTTTTTAAAAATATATTGAAAGTTATTAAAGATTAACATCTGTTTTGGGAGAAATTCTTGGAATTAAGCAAAAACATAGCAGCATGGGCCTTATTGAAAAGCAACCAACATGAATCTTGTCTAATTAATCTTGTGCTTTTTAAAAGGATGTTCAACAAGCATGTAGACAAGGATAACCCAATAAATATCTTATACTTGCATTTTCAAAAAGCATTTAACAAGTCCCTCGCCAAAGCTTCCTGAGCAAATTCACAAATCCAGCTGTTGTTAAAAAGACAGGGCTCTCAGAGACAGGCAACCAATTATAAAATAAAAATGAGAAGATGACTAAATGGGCAATCCTTATATTGTTGGAATCCTACAGGAATCAATGTTGAGACCAGAGGTTTTTGATCTAGCAAAATGATTTGAAGTTAGAGATGACCAGTTAATGGTTTCATTTGCTTATAGTAACAAACTGTTTGGAGTGATAAAATAAAAAGGAAACTGTGAATACACTTCAAAATAAGGCATATAATTCAGGGTAAAGTGTGAAGTGATGCTATTGGCATAAAAAAATTCTAAATTTCATATATAGACATAAGGAAGTACCGTATTTTCCGCTCCATAAGATGCACTCCCCCCCCAAAAGTGGGTGGAAATGTCTGTGCATCTTATGGAGCGAATATTGCATCACAGACCATGAAGTTTATTATCTCAGGGTTCCCCAACAGTGGACCGGTACCAGTCCTTTGGTAAATAGCAGCTGGGCCATGGTGGTGGGGTCCTTTTACAGTGCTGAACCCCGCCTCTTCTGTCTTTGTCATTGCCCGCCTCTTCTGTTTCTTTTCCGCAGTGCAGGAGTCAATAGGCAGAGCTGGCACATGAGAGGACACCTATCTGTGGTCCTCTCAGGCTCCACCTGATATTTTTTTTCCTGTTTTCCTCCTCTAAACCTAGGTGTGTTTTATGGTCAGGTGCATCTTATAGTGCAAAAAATATGGTAATTGATTTGGAAATGGATCTTGTCATCATTGTGGACTGGAAATGTAGACCACGTATCCAGCTCCTATATAAAACACAAACACCTATTTTGAATAATTGGGGAATTAATTGAAAATAGACTGCAGTACTAATACAATAAGACCCTTGTGTAAATCTGTAACACGACTACATTTGGAATAACATATTTAGTCCCAATCATTTTTATAAGTGTGTTATTGTAGGAGAAGATGAGATAGAGCCCGTGGGTGGAATTAAGAGAGGAATCAGTCTGGAGTCATCACTTTCCCATAAGCAATCCAAGTCCAGTCCCCATTGAATTCTGTTAACTCTTATCTCGCACCAATTTAGTGCTGACTGTTAGTTGACTAGATTCTTGTATATAGGCTAGAGCAGGGGTGTCAAACTCGATTTCATTGAGGGCCACATCAGGGTTGTGTATGACCTCGGGGAGGCATGGCTAGGGAGGGCCATGGCCGGGGTGTGTGGCCAGCTCAACATCACTCATGTCGGGGGCCTGTGCTGGCCCGGGCGGGGATGGGGGGATCCATTGTCTCCAGCAGAGGAAAGCGAGACCAGGGAGAGTGGCAAACCCTTGTCTTCCAGAGGAGCCTCACTGTCCCTCCCAGGCCACGTGGAGGACCCCTGGACAGTGGCACAGGCTGTCCAGAGCCCTAGGCAGTGGAGGGCAAGTGCCCATCCTGGCCCTCAAGCTCCCAGGGCACTGGGACCCCACAGCCCAGCCCAGCCCAGCCCCACATATATATATATGTGTGTGTGTGTATACACACACACACACACAAACACACACACACACAGAGGTAAAGGTTCCCCCGCACATGCGTGCTAGTCGTTTCCGGCTCTAGGGTCGGTGCTCATCTCCGTTTCTAAGCCGAAGAGCCAGCGCTGTCCAAAGATGTCTCCGTGGTCATGTGGCTGGCATGACTAAATGCTACTTACATTTTTTACGTGCTTTCGAACTGCTAGTTTGGCAGAAGCTGGGACAAGCACTCAGTTACGCAGTGCTAGGGATTCGAACCACTGAACTGCCAACCTTCTGATCGACAAGCTCAGTGTCTTAGCCACTGAGCCACCGCGTCATATATATATATGTATGTATGTATCTATGTATGTGTGTGTGTGTGTGTGTGTGTGTGTATATGACACATAGATATAGATAGATATAGATATAAATAGAGATAGAGATAGAGATAGAGATAGATGGTATAGATATAGATATAGATATAGATATAGATATAGATATAGATATAGATATAGATATAGATATAGATATAGATATAGATATAGATATAGATATAGATATAGATATAGATATAGATATAGATATAGATATAGATATAGATATAGATGATATACATATAGATAAGATATAGATATAGATTAGAGAGATAGATAGATAGATAGATAGATAGATGATATAGATATAGATTAGAGA
>QLTV01004098.1:3867000-3880762 GCA_003457575.1 Thermophis baileyi
AACTACGACTTCAGCAACCGAGTGATAAATGCCTGGAATTCACTACCTGACTCTGTGGTTTCTTCCCCAAACCCAAAAAACTTTAACCTTAGACTGTCTACTGTTGACCTCACCCCATTCCTAAGAAGTCTGTAAGGGGCGTGCATAAGCGCACCAGCGTGCCTACTGTCCCTGTCCTCTGCAGAAAATATGACTTCAGCAACAGAGTGATCAATGCCTGGAATTCACTACCTGACTCTGTGGTTTCTTCCCCAAACCCAAAAAACTTTAACCTTAGACTGTCTACTGTGGACCTCACCCCATTCCTAAGAGGTCTGTAAGGGGCGTGCATAAGCGCACCAGCGTGCCTACTGTCCCTGTCCTACTGTCCTATTGTCCTCATCTATCTGTATTCACTTTGATTATGTTTATGTTTATACCTATACCTGCTATCTTGTACATGTTTGACAAACAAATAAATAAATAAATAAAATAAAAATGTCCAGAAGCATCTTTTTTCAGCTGTGAAGTATTTATCTACTATGCCTCTTTTTAGAAGATGCTGTCTTGGCCAATATTATAGATGTGCTGATTACCTCCAGAATGGTCTGTTGCATGTGGGGATATTCCTGAACGAAATCCAGAAATTGTAGTGGGCCAAAATATCATGACTAGACTTCTGTACTGTACTGTATTTTCTAATGGAAAATGTGATATGGGGTCTAACAAAGTTGTACTGGTTTCCCCTAGATTTACAGGTTAAATTCAAAATGATTGGTCTGTTGTATATCTCTTTAAATGGTTTGGGCCCTGCCTTTCTGGAGGAACAGTTCTTCCATTGTGTTGAATTGGGAGCTGTGATGATCTTTTAAATGTTTTGGAAGTTTGGACTGCTTTTTCCTTTGTAGCATTGAATTTTTATTTCCTGCATATTACTGTTAATAGTTTGTATAATACAGTATATTATGTTGCTTTAATTTATTTTAGCACTTTTAAGATTCATTTAATGCAGGCAGCATATGAGTTATACTGTAATTATGATAAATGTATCTTTTTTTAAAAAATGTAAATCCAATTTATAAAACATGATAAAATAGGAAATAGTACGTTACCAACAGTATTAAAAATAACCTTAGAAAACAAACATGCTCAATATATTTTTAAAAACTCTTAAGTTGAAGCTAAAATTATTACATTGTATTTTCAATTTCCAGCTGTGCTTCCAAAAACTAGGAAATTGCAATATAAGATATGTGTTTTATAATCAGTTCCATCTGAGCTGTATATTAAAAAGAGGCAATAACTTAAAAATGTTCCCTCAGGGCAAAGAGGGAATATACACAACGTTTAGCGCACTCACAGTTACAATATGCAAATGTAAAGGTGGGTAACATCACCTTTAAAATGTCCGTAGCTAATACTTCTTTTACAGAGGGTTCATGTTTTTTTTTCTGCACAGCTTTGAACACTGAAGGAGCTCAATGTAGTCTATGCTAAGTAACACACACTTGTTAAATTGCAGTGTCTAGATAGCTAGATGGGTGATAGATAGAGACAGAGAGTAGGTAGGTAGGTAGATGATAGAGGAGAGAGAGAGAGAGAGAGAGAGAGAGAGAGAGAGAGAGAGAGAGAATTCCCTTCTCATCCCTATGGGTGTCCTGTATCTTCCTCCATCTTGGGGCCTCTACCAGAGGCCTGGGCATTTGAGGGTTCTTCACGTTATTTTAGCTGGCACATTATTTTAGCTGTTCCTAACGCTGCACTGTTCTGGACAAAGAGTTCTGATGTTGTTTCTGGAGTCTGTTGATAGTGTTTCAATCACCACTGGGATCACTTGCAGGGTCTTGTCTCACCATGGCACGTCCTCTATTTGATCTTCCTCCTATGTCTGCTGCTGCCTCAGGCATTGTCTCAGCAACTCTTATTTGAGTACCATCTTACTGATGTACTCCTGGATGATCCGGGTTTTGTTCAAGACACTGGCTTTGACATTCACTGGTAACTGCTGTATAAACTCTGGGTTTTGGATGGGAGATGGAAATCTCTGTAGATTGTGAAGAGCTTCTTGTTTTTTGATAGCTTCCATATCCCCTTTTGGCTATACTGGCCAGGTATCTGAAAACTGGTAGGGCATACATGATGGCATGGATCTTGTTCTTGCCATTAAGCTGGCTCTACAGGACTGTCTTATCTTTTGTTGACACTTGGATATTGCGGTCTTCCTTGTCTCCTCTTTATTGTTTCCATGTGACTGTGGGATATCATGGTACTTGTAGCTGGTTTGTGTGTCTGCTATGTGGTCCACTGGTAGTGCTACCCCTTCCACTTTAATTACTTTCCTTCCCTTAACTATTATCTAGCCACACTTCTCCATTCCAAGTGAAATGTCCTCACTATAGATCCTTGTCAGGTCGATCAGTGAGTCAATGTCTTGTTTACTATTAGCATATAGCTTGATGTCATCCATGTAGAGGAAGTGGCTGATGGTAGTTCCACTCTTAAACCAGTATCCATATCCAATCACTGAAACTACCTGATTGTGGGGTTTCCAGACTATGCAGAACAGCAGTAAGTAGAGTGCATCACCTTGGTATGTGCTGCACTTGGTAGTCATTTGTGTGAACTGTTTTGAATTCACTTCCAGTCTTGTCTTCCAAAGTCCTATTGTTTTCTTGAGGAAGGTCCTTAATGTTCTGTTGACTTTGAATAATGCCAAGCATTCACAGAGCTCTGTATGGCATTGAGTCATAGGCTTTCCTGTATGCAGTCCAAGTTGTGCTCAGAGTAGTCTCTCTGGACCTTGACTCTTGGGCGACTGCTCTGAGCAACTGGAGTTTTGAATCTATGGTGTTGTTTGTAGCATCCTTCTGAGCTGTGCTCATGTACTGGCCTATATGGTCCTATAGCTTGGTGACTATGATGCCTGAGAGGACTTTCTATGTTATGGAGAGGCAGGTTATTAGCTAGTAGTTGGGTAGTGCTGTTCCCGTGTGTGTGTGTGTGTGTGTGTGTGTGTGTGTGTGTGTGGTCTTTCACAATCAACACTGTCTTTCCTTGTGTTAGCCAGACTGGGTCAAACCTGCTGCTAGTACCTGGTTTATCTGTGCTACTAGGTGTTCATGCAGTGCTTTAGTTTCTTTAGCCCAGAGGTGGGTTCCTCCCAGTTCAGACCAGTTCTATAGAACCGGTAGTAACTTGGTGGCCTGGGTCATTAGAACCGGCAGCGACCCAGGCCTGCCACGCCCCCGAACTGGTTCTTTCGGTGGTGCCATAGGCACCATCATCTTGTTTTTTGCTTCTGTGCATGCGCAGAAGCTTTTTTTAAAGCACTGTGCATGTGTGAAGCATGCGCAAAGCATGCACGTGAAGCGCCCATGCACCCACGCGGCGCAGCACTGAGCAAACCAGCAGCGAAGAAAAGAAGAACCCACCTCTGTTTTAGCCAGTAGATGTGGAACATGTCTGGACCAGGTGCTGTCTTTCTTGTTCTTGACCTGCTATTGGACATTGGCTATTGGATGTTGAAGGTGACTAATTCCTCGGAATTGCTATGATCTGGGACCCCTACTGATAATGTATGTACAAGCTGGGATTTGAATCCTGGCCTCCTGTGTCAAAGGCTGCATGCTAACAACTATGCTGTCCAGCCTCTCTTTCACTATATATAGCTTTTGTTGCTGTTTTTCAAGCCTTAAGTGTTGTAAAGAGGCTTCTATTGTTGTATTTTATGGAAATAAACAATTTTATCAAATTACACTTTGTTAACTAAATACAAAATAAAAATAACCGCCAAAAAGAAAATCTTTAAGTCATATTATTATTCTCCAAAAAACTTTCCTTGATTTTTTTTGGGAGTAAATTATATTAAGCACAGGAAGTCAACAGGATATCAATTATGGAGTTAGCTCTTTTTCTTTCAAATTGGCAGGGATCAGCTAGAGGGAACTATTAGTATTATCGATCACGGTGGGCAAACTACAGCCTTCGGGCCAGATTTGGCCCATTGCCTTTTTGTGTGTGACCCATGAGCTAAGAATGGATGCGTGGATGTGCAGCAGATTGTCAGGTCCAAGTCTCAGCTGAACTCCTAGGCCAGGGGACAGGGTCAAAGGGTAGTGGCAGGATAGCCTGAGCAGTGACCTATCAGTGACCTTGTTACTAGTGCTCCAATGCTGTCCAATGGCTGCCATACTTCTTGGCTTGCAGACCTGCTATCTGTGTTTGCAAAAGTGGAAGAGGGATCTGACCCTTTATACAAAAGTTTGTTGACCCCTGTGATAGCTTATCAATTAGGCTCAAATTCCAGATAGTTCCAAGTCTCACCAAGATACTTTGTGGTTACAAAAAGTTTAGTTTTTAAAAAGACATTTAGAAGTTTTCCTACTTAGTTTGCTAATTTATTAGTCAATATCCACTCTCTGCTAATACAAATGAAAGATAAACAGGATAATATGATGATATAAGATATCTTCAGAATGTAATACCCTTCAATGAAAAGAAAAGAAAGTTCTTGATATGGTCTCTAATGAAAATGAAACAGGGATGAACAGTTTATAATGAAAACACTATAAAGTTTCTAATGAAATTATATAAAGATAAGTGAAATAAGTAAATTATCTCATGACAGCTTTTTTTAAAAAAGAAAAATTGTATGGCTTCCATCAAAACTGGAGATTCAATGGATAAATTAGGGTTCTTCTTTGGATATTTCTTATGACATGGATTCTGGATTTATTTATTATATGTCCTGGATTTTTTAGCAACTTTTGGGGAAACTGAACTTTTCTAGAGTGTTTGTATGAGCATTGAACATGAGGTAGGAAAAATATCAGACTACAGAAATTGCTGAAATCTATCTCCCACTGTCAGGGTTCCAAATAGCATCCAATTTTAAATCAGAGTCCGAGGCAGAATATTCCTCAAAGTTCCAATTTATTAACAGAGCCATGTTGGCACATCTGGGAGAAACCCGAATCTGAAGCTGCAGGGGTTTCTCCACCCAGTTGAAAGTTCAAGCCCTTGTCCCCACACCCTCAAGTTCATTACGTTAACCAATCTTCTTCTGCCAGCGTGGCAGCTACTCCCATCTTCTTCCGTGCAGGTGCAGGACAAAGGATGACCTTGACAATCTAGAAGGAATTTGTTATGGCTACATGCATACATCCCTCATGCAATGACCCCTCCCAAATTCCCATAGCAAAGAATACATTTTAAAAAAGCATAACGTGTGGCAGGCCAAAGACTCCGACTATAATGGCTTCGGCCTAACACCCACCTCACTTGGCGACAATCTGTTTGAAAATGTGGCTTTGCAACTTCTGTAGAGCTGCAGACTCCCCAACTAATCTTACTTGTTAATAACTGAGATATCATGAAAGGAGTTGTCTCTTGATTCTCTACTGAATTCTTCAACATGAGGTGAACTATCTGAGATGGGTAAATCTGATACCTGCTTCCATGTAGTAATCATTCTCCTCAAGCTTTACTGAAAAGACAATTTGTCAGACTCGGGGAAGCCTAGCTGTGGATTCTTTGCTGTTAATTTATATTGGACATATTCTTTGCTGTTTTTAGTTTAGTCACTGATGACCATTGTAAAGTGGCTTGTTATTTCTAGCCTAATCCTAACTTTTGAAATAATCAGTGTGTCAACCCTGAAGCTGACCTGACTGAAGCCATCTTGGAGCTTCAGTGTTGCCACACTGGAGCTGAGGGATAGGGAGGAGGGATTAGAGATAGCTGGGGTTTTGTAGCCAAAATAAAATACTTTCTCTTGGGAACCAAGGACATTCCCACACCTGGCCAGAGGAAGGAGGAGTGATGTCACCAGGCAACCAGACAGCACCTTGATTGGACCATGTGACTGATTGGGGTTGAGGGAAAACTTACTTTTAATTAGGTGAAAACCGCAGGAACCTTCAGAGTTGGTTTTCACCAGATCTGTGCCAATATGATATATCCAATAAAGCTATTCTTTGAGGAATCCACCTGCTTCGGAGTTTTGCTTGCTATGGGTCTATTACTTGGAACCCTGACATAGTGATTGAAGCGCATGTTTGCAGTGGAAAAATTGGACATTAATGTTGACTCATATTCTGAACAACAGGAATAAATGGCGGAAGAATCAAATGCATAAGTACTAAATCAACATGATTTGTATCAATGAAAAATCTAAAAATAATATTCTAGAGAGACTGAAAAGCTTGTGTACTGCATAGTGTAATCTGATCAATACCACTTGAACCCAAATTTCGGTTAATTGAATTAAGTGGAATTAAGTCACGACTGCTCTACTTTATATTAAATATGAATATAATTTAACAAAATCCCTTAGTCTGAATTAACTAAGCAAATAGGGTATAAGGTTTTTTTCCTTATGGGTAAGTAACTAGTTAGTGTATTGGATACAAAACATAAAAGTAAAAAAGTTTTGTCAAATGAATATGAGTGAAAAGTGAAATGTCTGAAACATTTGTTTTGATTTTTTTTTGTTCACATATATTTCAGTCACAAATCTTTGCGTGGCCATAATCATGGGTGGCATCAAATTATTTGGAATATTTTAAAAATATAATTAGATGCAAAAAATTATCATAAAATGAGTAAATATGTATAAAAACCCTCAGAGTCTTATGATTGGGAGGGTAGATAAGCACTGTAAAACAAAACAAAAAATGTGAATGTGGTTCATTGTAGATAAATGTAAAGTGATCTTCTATGAGCCGAGGTGGCACAGTGGTTAGAGTACAGCACTGCAGGCTACTTCAGCTGACTGCTAGCTGCAGTTCGGCGGTTCAAATCTCACCGGCTCAAGGTTGACTCAGCCTTCCATCCTTCTGAGGTGGGTAAAATGAGGACCCAGATTGTTGGAGGCAATATGCTGACTCTGTGAACCACTTAGAAAGGGCTGTAAAAGCACTATGAAGCGGTATATAAATCTAACTGCTATTGCTATTGCTAACTGCTATACAGCAACAGTGTCTGTGCTGACAGCAACTCTATGGCAGCTATATATAAATACAAATTCCACATTAATATACTGGTAATTAGAAAAGATATTTTAAAAATACCAGTGTACCCTTCAATCAAAAAACAGTGTAAACTTACTTGGAATGCTGTGTACAATTCTGGTTAATGGACTTCAAAAAGGATATTGTTACCAACCTGGAAAAGGCATAGAAAAGGCATGATCAGTGAGGATGGCTATAGAACAATTCTTATATAATGAAATGTTGCAGAACATAGAGCCCTATCACCATGTTATTATATAGAATGCACCATCAATTCATGCAGCTGAATGATCAGATATTCTAGTTAGGCGAAAGGAAGCATTTCTAATGCAAGGAGTGATGACAAATTCATTAGATGGCTTGAACAGGCATTTGAGAAGCTCAAGGCTATCGATAGCTGCTGAACAACATGTCTAAAATGTTATCTTCGGGATCAGTAAAAATATGCCTCTGAAAAGGAAGATCTTTGTCTCAAGAGAAGACAAGATAACAATCAATAAACCAAGCTTCGAAAGGAGAGAGGAATGCTATTTCCCAAAGTGTGATGTTTTTCATGGATATCTAATCTGGGTAAAAGATATAAAGCTAAACTGATAAATCTTTGATTTAATATAGCAGTTACTAAAAGTTTGCATTGCTGATGTAATAAAATAAAGGTTATGGCAGTCCACTGTGTAAAGAAATTGCTTTTTTCCTTTTGTGGCTTAAATTCCAGTTCATTTGGAGAAAATACATGTGAAATATGCAGGATGGTTATAAAACAGCTGAAAATGCATAATTTTAAAATTAATTTTTAAATATTATAGCATAAGAAGAAACACAAAATTGGTAAACCGATTATTAATTTCTCCCCAAACCATTTTCTTGGCACTTTAGAAGATCATCTTCCAATGAAATCTGTTTTTTATTTGTACTGTTAATTTTGTTGTTTCTTAAATAGAAATAGTTTTATGTTTTTCTAGAATTTCTTTCAAGATTTTATGTATGTATGTATGTATGTATGTATGTATGTATGTATGCATGCATGCATGCAGTGGTGGGATTCAAATAATTTAACAACCAGTTCACCCAGGGTCAGGTTGGCTGTCGTGGGAGGCATGGCCCATCTCTGTCCTCCAGCTCCACCACACATGCAGGACGAGCCTTCCGCGATGGCCAACCTGACCCTGGGGGAACCAGTTGTTAAATTATCCCCCCCCCGCTATCAAAGTGGATCCTGGGCACTGCGCTGCAATGGAGAAATGGGAAACAGAGTGGCCGGCACAAGGGAAGGAGGAGGAGCAGAGAGAAGAAAGAGGGAAAGCAGCCTTTTCCTTCCCTCATGCCGGCTGCTCCATTGCCCGTTTCTCCAGTGCAGTGCAGCGCTCAGGATCCACTTTGATAGCGGGGGGGAATTTAACAACCGGTTTGCCCAAACTGGTGCAAACCGGTTGAATCCCACCACTGTATGTATCACATTTCTATATTGCCCATCTCATTTAAGTGACTTTGGACAGTTTACAATAAAAACATGTCACAAAATATAAAAGCATAAATAAGAAAAAAATTAAAAACAGAATTAAAAGAGAGGGATACAGTATAAAAAGTTAAAAAAAATTAAAAAGCTAAAAAGGTGGAGAGAAGATCCTTGTCTTACATGTGATATAACACCTTACCAACTACCCCCATAGATGTAACACTCTTTGACACCCCCCCCCATGCCAATTGGCAGAGCCAGGTCTTGACATTCTTTCTGAAGGCCAGAAGAGTGGGGTCTGTTTCACCAGGGGGGAGGGGTAAGTAATTACAAAGAGCAGGAGCAACAGCAGAAAAGGCTCTCTTCTAGGATCCTGCCAGATAAAATTCTTTAACCAACAGGATCTGCAATATATCTTCCCTTTGAAATTTTGGAAAAAGCATAAGTACAAGAACATATTAACTTGATTCTACAATTGTCTCTCAGGCAAATTGCAGCCTCCCCAAGTTTCACTGAAATCCTCATAGGAAGACATCACAAGGAAATCTACCTGCGGGACCTTTCATTGGCAATAGTATTCTCACTTCTAAGTTGTGGACAATCTTTTGAGAAGTTGGAGAATTTCTCCTTTCTCTGGAGAAATGTCTTTGCCTATGCAGTATAATATGGAGGAGACTGGTTAAAGACCATTTGTGCTCTTGTAAAAGAGTAGCATTGTAACTGAAGCTTTATGTTCTGTTCTTGCTGTTGATGATAACTATACCAAAAATCTACAGCAAATGTTCCATGTATGAATGTGAAAAAAATGCACACTCACCAACTTCTTATCGACTGGATTTCTGTGGCACTGTGCAATTTGAAAATGTAGTTTGTAGATTTGCTAGAAAGATTTAAAAAAAACCTGTGTGGGATGGGGGAAGAAAATACTCAGCAATCTTTTAAACTGTTTTACCTTTCAGGCTCAAGGTAACTGCAAGACTTTCTGGCAATCTCCCAGCAAGATGAAAATAAAGTTCAGACACCAACAGTGACTTCTGGATTTTTTTCTTTTCCTTTTTAAATGTAAAAAACAAAGCAAACCTCCATCAGTTAAACAAAGATAAATTGAGGTAACCTTTATATATCTTAAAACATTTTCCTACAGATACTTTTCAAAGTATTGTCACAGAAACAGTAAAAAAAAAAATGAACCTCTATAGCAATAGCATGGGGTTTCATGACTGCATCAAGTTCTTAAAGAACTTTACTGTGAAATTGTTGACCTCTGACCTCTGTCACTCTATCAGATTCAGCGAGAGAAGATTGGAAGGCAACGAATGGGCCACACAGTTTTAAAAAGGGAGTCAGAGGAGATCTGGGGAATGATAAGCCATCCAGCCTAGTATCTGTTCCAAACAAGTTGGAAAAAATGGTAATCAGCAGTAAAATCTCTAGGCAGGATTGGCTTTAGGCCAAGGTTGAATAGATTTTGGCCTAGGGAGCCAAAGCTTTGCATCTGCCCCTCTTTCTAAAAATGCAAACTTTTGCATCAGCAAGAGTCAATGTGGCCTAGGGCCATTATAGCAATAACAGTAGCACTTAGACTTATATACCACTTCACATTGCTTTGACAGCTCTCTCTAAGCGGTTTACAGAGTCAACATATTGCCCCCAACAATCTGGGTCCTCATTTTACCCACCTCGGAAGGATGGAAGGCTGAGTCAACCTTGAGCCTGGTGAGATTTCAACTGCCAAATTGCAGGCAGCGGGCAGTCAGCAGATGTAGCCTGCAGTACTGCATTCTAACCACTGTGCCACCGTGGCTCTTATATACTCTTGTATGTAGTAACATAAAAGCATTAAGACTACCTGAAGGAAAATTACTATGAATTCCACAAGATAATACTCCCTTTCCAACTTTCTAGATATTGTTTAGAGTATTGGTAAGTATGTGGACGGAGGTGCCTCTGTTGACTCTGCATACTTAGAGTTTCAAAAGCTCTTTTCAGCGTTCATCACCTTGAATAAACTGAGCAGATAAAAGAATCTGTCTTTTCATAGATGTTACCTGGTTTAAAAAAATAGAGAAAAGGAGGGCTTGGAATAAATGAGCAATTTTCTCAGTGGAGAGAAATGTTAGGGCTGGTGCATTTAAAGTTTTTATAAATCTTGCTGAGGAATAAGCAGTGAGCTAGCTCATTTAGCGGATGATACTAAGCTATTCAGGTGGTAAAACAATGGTGAAGATCCTCAGAAGGACTTCTTTAAAGTGGGTAAATAGTCAAGCCAATGACAAATATAGTTCATGTATAAGTGGTCCTTTGATTACAATTGGGATTGGGATTGCCATTGTTAAATGTTGTGATGATAAAACATGATGTCATGCAACTGCATCACTTAGCAACAGCAATTCCAGCTGTCCTGGTTACCATTGTAACTCCAGAATTAACTCCATTGAGCAAGAAGAATAGGTGTCCCAAGTAAGGAGCATGGGATGGAGGTGCGTGAATGCTGCAGGCAGGCACCAGGGAGTGTGGTGCGTTGGCAGGGGCTGTGGGAAGGCTGGCAGAAGTTTCATGTGAAAGTCAGCAGATGCTACAGGAGGGCTGGCAGAAGTCTTGATGGAGGCACAGGCAGCCTGGTGGAAGTTGTGGGAGGGCAGAGAGCATTGTGGACAGGTGGACGATACTATAGAGTACAAGATTGCAGTCTAACTTTGGATCAGCACGTCTACACTACCAATTGCAGGCAACAACAGTGAGAGAAGGTATGTTTTGAACTCTTGCTTATGGGAATGCCAGAGGCACTGTGAGAAAAAATGTGCCAGATTAAACTGGGTCTTGACCTGATCCAACATGGCTACTTTTACATTTTTAATCTTATGGCTGAGCCACAGATGATTGATGCAATAGGTCTGAATATGATTCCTTTTCCTCATGAGTATGACATATTTCTACTGAGCTAATATAACTATGAGCTGTTTGCTGGAGGTGCCCTTTTTCCATTGACAAAAGAATCTAATAATTTAGGAAGAAACTAACTTTAATTCAGTTGTATTTGCCTTCTGAGATAAGGACAGATATATGAAATTATTATACCAAGATCCTGGTATTTCTGAGTTAATTATTGGTTGATTCATGCTAAACAGGAAAGAAAACACCTTGGAATGGATATTTGCAGACTTTTTCTTGTCAGATTAGATGGTTTTAACATACAGTATGTCACAGAAGTGAGTACACCCCCTCACATTTTGTAAATATTTAAGTATATCTTTTCATGTGACAACACTGAAGAAATGACACTTGGCTACAATGTAAAGTAGTGAGTATACAGCTTGTATAACAGTGTAAATGTGCTGTCCCCTCAAAATAACGCAACACACAGCCATTAGTCTCTAAACTGCTGGCAACAAAAGTGAGTACACCCCTAAGTGATAATGTCCAAATGGGGCCCAAGTAGCCGTTTTCCCTCCCTGGTGTCATGTGACTCGTTAGTGGTACAAGGTCTCAGGTGTGAAGGGGGAGCAGGTGTGTTAAATTTGGTGTTATCGCTCTCACTCACTCATACTGGTCACTGGAAGTTCAACCTGGCATCTCATGGCAATGAACTCTCTGAGGATCTGAATAAACGAATTGTTGCTCTGCATATCCCTCAATGAACTGTAGCTCCCCAGTGCCAGCAGCACTCATGCCGCCCCAGACCATGACATTCCCACCACCATGCTTGACTGTAGGCAAGACACACCTGTCTTTGTACTCCTCATCTGGTTGCCGCCACACACGCTTGACACCATCTGAACCAAACAAGTTTATCTTGGTCTCATTGGACCACAGGACATGGTTGCAGAAATCCATGTCCTTAGCTGCTTGTCTGCAGCAAACCGGTTGCGGGCTTTCTTGTGCATCATCTTTAGAAGGGGCTTCCTTCTGGGACGACAGCCCTGCAGACCAATTTGATGCAGCATGTGGCATATGGTTCTGAGCACTGACAGGCTGACCCCACACCTCTTCAACCTCTGCAGCAATGCTGGCAGCACTCATACGTCTATTTCCCAAAGCCAACCTCTGGATATGACGCTGAGCACGGGCACTCAGCTTCTTTGGTCGACCATGGCGAGGCCTGTTCTGAGTGGCACCTGTCCTGTTAAACTGCTGTATGGTCTTGGCCACCGTGCTGCAGCTCAGTTTCAGGGTCTTGGCAATCTTCTTATAGCCTAGGCCATCTTTATATAGAGCAACAATTCGTTTTTTCAGATCCTCAGGGAGTTCATTCCCATGAGGTGCCATGTTGAACCAGTATGAGAGAGTGAGAGCGATAACACCAAATTTAACACACCTGTTCCCCCTTCATACCTGAGACCTTGTACCACTAACGAGTCGCATGACACCAGGGAGGGAAAACGGCTACTTGGGCCCCATTTGGACATTATCACTTAGGGGTGTACTCACTTTTGTTGCCCGCAGTTTAGACATTAATGGCTGTGTGTTGCAATATTTTGAGGGGACAGCACATTTACACTGTTATACAAGCTGTATACTCACTACTTTACATTGTAGCCAAGTGTCATTTCTTCAGTGTTATCACATGAAAAGATATACTTAAATATTTACAAAATGTGAGGGGGTGTACTCACTTCTGTGACATACTGTATGTCCACTTTGGTTTTATAAGAAGTTATATAAGAAATTAGTCTTCGCTGAGCATGGTTGTTTTCTTGCAGACATTTCATTACCAGGCTAAGTAACATTATAGTTCAACCCAACAGTTCAACCCTGAGGTACATGTATTCTCTGTTATTTCAAATTAGTGTCCTGAAGGTTTTAAGTCATCTGACTTCATTTACTCAAAAGGCCTTCACATTTGAACATATACTTATCTGATAAGGCAGTATTTTACTTTGGATAACCAGTTATTTCTTTACATTCTTTTTGTTTTGCTATAATTATGCTATAATTAACATTCACTGTGTCTGGAAGGTAGCAATTAGGTCATCATTTCCTATGGGAAAATGGGCTTCCTAATGCCATATATCTATGCAGTGGTGGGCTCCTGCCAGTTCACACCAGTTTGGGAGAACCATATGTTAGGGTTGTTGGAAGAAATATTTTCCCACTTTACAGGGCTAATCCTGCAAGGAACGCAGGAAGGAAGGATTCTAGTGTGCCTGTATTTCTAGCCTAATCCTTATCTTAATTGCCACCCCTGCTGCTTTAAGTGTTTTCAGAAACTGCCTCTGGGTTAAGCTTTGTTACATTGTAACAGCCTTAATGGTTCTTGGCAGTACGCCCAGACTTTCTGTCTGTAGCTGAGCTTCTCCCGGAGTCCCCCCCCCCCCGT
>QLTV01004098.1:3880989-3891126 GCA_003457575.1 Thermophis baileyi
GATCATGGTTGTCCCAAAGGTGCTTTTTTCAAGAGGCAACTGGACTTTCTTGGTTTCCAGAAAGTCCAGTTGGCTCTTTAAAAAGAACCTTTGGGACAGGAGTCTCTTGCATTGCTTTGGAGTAGCCAAGGCACATGATTGCTCACTGATAATAAGTGGATCCTCCTTCCAATTTGTTATAGTTTGCTCTCATGATAATATGGCATAGTAACATGGCACCAATTGTAGAAAGTTAGTACCCCCCCTCTCCTAGAAGAATGAAATATTTTGAGAAATATTAAAAAGGAAGAATATATTTCCCTGGATGAGAAATGGAGAAACATGTTTTCTTAGAGGGAGAAAGCAGCCCGCACCTTCCTTAATACCCACAGAGATAAAGAGATAGATAGCTATATTCATAGGCAAAAATTCCCTGCAGCAAGGTCTGAACAAAGGCAGAATGGGATTAGCCGTCACTCAAGATGTTAATTTGTTAATTTGTCTCTTTAGCTCAGCATTTTGTAGCCCAAATATGACCACCCACTTTCTGGAGAGCTTAAATGACCTCTCTGCTAAAGGGTTTTAATTTATGAGCAAGAGTAACTTGGCTGCTGACAGTTATCCTTGTATTTTAACTATTTTAATTCCTCAATGTGCTCTGGCAACCTGCCTGATTTGTAACTCCGGGTTGCAGGTATTGCTGAGGAAAAGGAAGGTATTCAGACAGAATGGTTTAGGTTTCCATGATGGCTGTGACTCATTGATCTTCAGTGTGTATTCCCCCATTTCTAATCTAATGACTGGTATTTAGGGCAGCTTTTGCAAGCAAAGAAGCTTTTTGTATTTTTGTACAGGTAATCCTTAACTTACAACAGTTCATTTAGTGACCATTCAAAGTTACAATGGCACTGAAAAAAGTAACTTATGATCGTTTTTCACACTTACGACCGTTGCAGCATTTCCACGGTCATGAGAGGGCAGCGAGGCAAAGCGCCCCTTGATGTAAGTGACATTGAGTTGGCCATGCCCACCCAGTCACATGACCACCCAGCCACTCCCACCCAGCCAGTCATTAGGGCAGAGAACCGGTTGTTAAAGAATTTGCAGCCCACCACTGTATCTATGGTCATATTATGGGGAAAGAGAGGTCTTATTTATGGATTCACCCATCGCAGTGAGTTTTCAGAATTGCATTTTTATTATAAACATTAACAAAATAGCATGCAGAAAATAGCTTATGAAGATGTGATACAGAAAACATGTGTCTTCAACATACATACATGCAGAGACTCATACATATTTGAGAATACCGGCAAAAGCAAAAATAGTTATATTGTATATACTGCTCAATGAAGGATTATAATTCCAGCAACTCCTTTCCTAAATTTCTAACATGTTAACTTGGTACAGTAGGCATCTGCCAATTATCTTCAATTTTGATTGAATGATCTTAAAACTCCACTACTCTTTTGCAGGACAATTTATTTTTCTTTTAAAGGAGGATTTTGATCTTTTTGGAAAGTGAAATCGCTTAATTTGATAAAAACAGTTACCTTTATTTAGGATGAAGCAGGAGTAGGGGTTGTCCTCCCCACTTCTCTCTTTCCCTCCTTCTCTCTTTCCCTCCTTCTCTCTTTCCCTCCTTCTCTCTTTCCCTCTTCCTCTTCCTCTTCCTCCTCCTCCTCCTTCCTCTTCCTCCTCCTCCTTACTAAATTGGAGCAAGAAAACACTCAAAATAGCATAAGAAGAACAACATTATGTATTAATGTATAGACATTTTGAACAAGGGACCACAGCTTGGAAACCATTTCATTCTGAAAACCATTTCTAGTTATATTAAAACCTTCTCTGACTACACAGATTCAGACTGCAAGTTATATTTGAAAAAGCTGTGATTGCACAAAACACAAACAAGATATAGAAGAAAAAGTGCAAAGTTACTGTGAAGTCACTGGAAATAGCGTTGTTTAGAAATATCACTTCTTACTTTGTTCATCCTTTGCTTGAAAGTTAGATAGTTTGATGGACTTAATTGTGATTATTAATGAGCTGGACAGACAATTTTATTATGAACTTTAGAAATGTTCTTTTTTATAATGAGAAATATGTGTGGTGTATTTTTCAGCCTTAAATAGATTTGTTATGATTAAAGATCAAATACTTTCCCTCAATGTTATTGTGATGGCAACACATCTGATACAAGTAAAATTTTAAACGAACACTCTGGGTGCATTTAATTTATATTT
This sequence comes from Thermophis baileyi, assembly GCA_003457575.1. Taxonomy (NCBI): domain Eukaryota; kingdom Metazoa; phylum Chordata; class Lepidosauria; order Squamata; family Dipsadidae; genus Thermophis; species Thermophis baileyi. The sequence continues at coordinate 3,883,215 of QLTV01004098.1, forward strand.
TAATAGGCATGTGTGTGGGCTTCGTTTAACCTGAAAGACAATTAATTGGCTTCCTCTCCTGGATGCATTTGATCTTAATCACTCAAGGTCAAAGATAATCATTATGAAGTGCCTGAGTTCTATATTTTCAGTACTTGGGATGTTACCACTTAGCTTTTTATATAATACATGTAACAAAATTGAAAGCAGAGAGAATAGTAGAGACAATTTTTGCTAGTTAATGGCAAACCTGAAATTGATTCATGAGTGCTGATAGTAGCTTTTAAGATAAACACAGAGCTAATAGATGATGTGTGCTGATTTTCAGATGGCTATAAATATCAATTGTATCCTCACAGACTTTTTGTGTGAGGAGCCATGGTGGTGCAGTGGTTAGAATGCATTATTGCTGGCTAACTCTGCCCACAGCCTGGAGTTTGATCCTGACTGGTTCAAGGTTGACTCAGCCTTCTATCCTTCTGAGATCAGTAAAATGAGGACCCAGATTGGTGGGGGCAATATGCTGGCATTATTAAACCACTCAGAGAATGCTGTAAAGCACTATGGAGGGGTATATAAGTCTAAGTGCTATTGCTATTACTATTATGAGCTTGAGGAAAATACAGTGTGCACACATTTTGCATGCATAGTTATTTGAATGGAAGATATGTATGAATGCCTAGATTTGTTCTATTCAGTTTTATGAAAATGTTAATACAAAAAGACAAGATGTATTTTAATATATGTATTAGAAACATGTTGGGATGAGTCCAATAAAGACAAAGTGGATATTGTTTTTCATAAGGAAATAGCAGATCATTTAAAGAGACAAAAAGTTGTATTGATGGGGGATTTGAATTAGTGATTATCTGTAGAATAACTTGCTCTATCCAGAACATTTCTGACTTATCTTGCTGACTAGTTTTTCTTTCAGAGGATGGAGGAAAGCATAAGAGCATCAACCATCCTTAACTTAAGGCTATCCAGTAAGGAAGTTTTAGATGAAAAATCTATTGTGAAGATCTTGTTGCTGTCTCAGCTTGGTTGCTTGCTTACAAATGTTTCATTACCCAACTAGATAACATCAGTGCAAGTAAATGTGAAGTCTTCTGCCTTTGAGTCATCTACAACATGTGATGCAAGGACTGTAACAACCACTATGTAGGACAGATAGGCAAAAACCTAGAAGAGTGCATCTACAAAGAAGCAGTCAGAACACATAATGAAACTTACTTAATATTACAACACACAACTTCCACTAAATATGAAGGAAGGAAGGAAGGAAGGAAGGAAGGAAGGAAGGAAAAGAAAGTCTTGGAAGCTTGACATGCAGTTAAATCAGGCGTCAGTAGACATATAGAGAGAAATCACATTTAAATACCATCCAAAAGAGGCATAAAAAATTCAACCCTGAACTAAGATATTCTCTTCTATTGGGGAAAGTTATCATCAGTCAAATCTATTTATACATTTATTCCCTTGAATCAGCCATAAAGGGCAGGGATCTATCACTGAAATTGCTGTCACAGAGTTTCTGCTTATTTGCTCAGATTTCACGGGATCAAAACAATCCCAGATAACACTCTAAGATATTGTCCCAGTTATCTCAAAACCTTTCATTCATGATGTGTTCAGCTATAGCTGAATAAGAACAATTTTGTCTTCCAAATGTCTTGCAAACAATACACAGTGGTCTCCAAGCATTTTTAAACTATTCATTAACATGCTGCAATGTAACATTTGCTCGCCAGATGTTGAAACTTCTGATCAAGCTTTATACTTCTTGGTTCCAAATGGTTATCTCTCCCTAGATTTCATTTCACTCAGTTTCTTATCCATTCCATCTCCCTATCTTTTTTGACACTGGGATTTATTGGGCTGGAACACTTGAATTAGAACAAAGTACAAATAAAGTATACCATGGGGCTCTATTTACTCTATTTGTCATATAAATGTGCAAAATCCATTCAAATTGAAAAATACAGGTAATCACATTATATAGATTTAATACTAACATTTCCTCCAATTAAAATAAATCTTATTAAGTGTAGCATGCCAGATATAGTTCTCTCCTCCTTCCTCTCTCTTACATACATATATCTCCCCTGCATTTCCGCTTTGAATGCACCAATTATAAGATTATATTTACATGCTGGGTCTTCTCTTGGTCACACAGCTGGAGCCCTCACTAACTGCTTTTATTAATGAAGAACACTTTCTTCCTGTGCTGTTTTATTTTTTCCTTCTTTTTTTTGAACTTATAGTTCCTCTTTGCTCAATAAAACATCAATCCTGCAATTAGCACCACATTTGTATATTTTCTTAATATTCCAACAAATTGAACTGAAAATAGAAAGTGATATTTGAATTTGAAGCACTATCTGTGGCTAATTAAATTTTAATGATAATAATTCGTTACTATCAGATGATATTAGTTTTAACAAAAGTAGTCTTTGAGAACAAAGAAATATTGCAGATTTTTTTTTAAAAAAATATCTCTCTTCTGCAGTGTATTTTAAATCTAGTCATGGATGTTGACATAAAGTTTGTATTGATGTACATTAATAACCTGAATTTGTTTAAAGCAAAAGAGGAAACTCTTTTTCTTATACGTGATACAAAAATGTTAGAAAAATAATTTTTCTTTCTATCTCCTAAACATAATTTGAAAAATATTTATTTGAAAAATAAAAACAAATAACGCATGTCTCAGACATTTTCTAATTTAAAATGTATAGTACCCCTCTTACATACAAAGTATTCAACGTGTTTAAAAACTATCTCCTCAGTTTTCATTTCCTTGTATTTACAGTCAAGTGTAAAGATATAAAGCAAAACAATAAAAATCAATATACAGTATCTTCATTCAGTCATGTGCTTAGGAAAGGGAAAAGGGAAAACTGAAATGGCTTCAGAGCTGAAGAAGCTTCTTGGATGAGAAGCAAAACATCTTCAAAGAAAAACAAGAAAGTCCAGTTGCCTCTTGAAAAAGCATGTTTGGGGACAACCATGAACTGGATGACTGAGAATCTCCAGAGACATAAAATGGCTAGGAAAAATCCATGTCTGAATGTGACTGGATGAATGTACAGTACTGATACTACATATGGACAGGTGGAAGTCCTGGGATTTTGTAACCTTTTTCCTGAAAAACTCTCCTAGCAGAATAAAGGGTTTATTTTCCTTTATGCCAAGCGGCTTGTGATCCTAGAAATTAATGATCAGCCATAGTGTCATAAATAGACTGATTCAAACAGCTGTATAACTGGGGCATCAGTAAGCTGCCATGCTAGCAGCTTGGCACACATGTACAGAAGATGGAAATGCATCACATCACAGTACTCAGAGTCTGATTTTCGGCATTTATCACAATGTTCTTCAAAAGGAAGAAGCTCAAATCCTTTTCGTTCTGGTGACCTACTGCCCTAATTATAGACATTAAAAATGGCACAGTGCAAGGCAGAGCAACTGATCATAGCAGACTGCTGTGTAGAGTAGGAACATCTCATCCTTTCCCTGTGTGCAGAAGATGCAGGGCTTCTGAATGCCTTTCTGTTGGCACAATATACCCACCATTTTAGAGATGCTGCGAAAAGTTTAGTCTTTGATAATGTGGAAGAACACTTATCTAACTGACTTCCTGGGAAGAATTCAGGCTGCCACATGGCGTATTATGGCGAAAAGCCATACATTCTAGTGGTTTGCCATTGCCTTCTTCCAGGATTTTGTTGTAGTTTATTTCCAGTCATGTCTACTGCCCCTGGGATTTTTGTTGATCTCCTCCGCATACTAACCAGCTCACCCTTTTGCTTTCTAAAATCAGCTGCAGTCAACTTGCCACATTCTGCAGCTAGCTGCAATGCTTGAGTCAAAGGGAAAGCTGCAAGATTTTACATAGCTGTTCCCTTGGTTTGAAGTATGTTCTTTCAGTACAGAGGAATATACAAAATATAATATTGGTGTTTAGCTTTCATAAAATGTGGTCTCATCAGCAGTGTGTGGACTGATGGTAGACTTGGTCTAGAGCAGCGGTGGGTTGCTCCCGGTTCAGACTGGTTCTTAGAACCGGTAGCGCTGGTGGCGGGAGTCTCCGCCCACCCGCCCGGGACACTTCTGCGCATGCGCAGAAGTGTTGCGCGCGCGTGCAAGCACACACGCGAACCGGCAGCAAAATCATTTAGAACCCACCACTGCTCTAGAGAGAACTTCAATAGTCCCATGACCTCTGCAGAAGCCACACTATGACTGGCAACAGATCCAGCTCCACATAGGTGATCAGATGATTTAGAGAGCAGTGAGATTCCTCAGTGGTTGTTCCAGTCCTTGCTGTAGAGATGTGTGATGAATACATTTTTAAGTTCCTGAGGAATTTATTCCAAAAAGACTGGAATTACTTAGTGTTTGTCTACAAATACAGGACCAATGACTTTGAATATCTCTCCAGATATATCTTCTGGTCCTGGGGCTTTGCATTGGATAGTTGGCTGACAGCTTCCGTGAATTTAGCTACTACTGGTGGGTTATCTATGGTGCTGGTGATGATGTTGTTCAGGGTAATCTTCTCTATCATCTCATTGTTAATAGATGACAGTCAGTTGAGAATGGTTTCCAAATGTTCAGCCCATCTCTGCAAGATCTGAACCTGTTCTATAAAGAAAGTTGTACCGTCTAACTCAGGAAGGGGGAACTCCTGAGAGAATGAGGTCTGTGGAGAGTGTTAAGGGCGTCACAGAACCATTTGAAGTCATTTTTATCAGCTTAGAATCAGCAGTTTATTCTGGACAAGCACCTGTAAAGGTGTTTTCTTGGCAGCTGATGATAAATCATTCTGATAGACAAGATGAAGGCAATGCTTTTCAAGAAGTAGAGTATGTAGTATCTTCTCATCATCCTCATCAAACCAGTCATGCTGCTTGTGAGTAGAGGGCCCTATCATCTTCACTGCAGATGAATGAACAACATCCCTGAAGCAGTCCCAGTCATGCTCAGAACTGTCAGCAAGATGAAAGCCAGAAAGCTTAGGTTTTTAAGTCTTCAGCCAGTGCTAAAGCCATTGTGGGGTTCTTCAGCCTGCCACATTAATTCTTTTCATGGCCTTGCTTCCTTTTGGTTACCTCTTGATTTTTGATTCAGAGCTTCACTTTAGAGACAGTGAGACTGTGATCTGCCCAACAGTCAGCACCACATATGGCCACATTGGTCATTCTGATATCCTGGCTGTCTTTTCTCCTGATGACATCGTCAATTCAATTCATAGTCAATAAGATACCAATACATAAGAGTGCACATTCAGGAAGTTTTGGTTACTGGTAGGCAGGTGGAAAGTTGTCTTGGTGATGCGTAGGTTGTGTACTGCACAGCTATATAGTAAATGCAGGTTATTATTATTACACTTACCCACTTCATGATTCCCAACAATTCCTTGCAGGCTGCAAAGTCACACCCCACTCTTGCTTGAAGTCATTGAACAAGATCAGCTTATCAGTACTACTCACTGTTGATAGTAGAGCATCTAGTTCTTCATAGAAGTAGTTCTTCATCTTGTCACTGTGGGAGTGTAAGTGCTGATCAGGGTAGCTTGACTTCTTTTTGGTGGTGGAAACTCATGAGCCAGTTGTTTACAAGAGACTGGCAAGTTTCCAAACATGTTCAATTGCTGCCACAGGGCTGCAGTGTCAAAGTTGTAGCTTGCAAGCTCTTTGAGAACCAAGGCTGTTCTTCTCTCTGTTCTATGTGCTGTAGGATTGTCCAAAAGTGTGTGCATGTTCCAAGAGACAATAGTGAATGGTATTATTTTATGCTTTTCTGTATTCATTTGATTGCCAAAATAAAATCCCCATCAGCCACAGTAACTGACCAGGGTATAATGAGGCAATAGCAATAGCACTCAGACTTGTATATCACTTCACAGTGCTTTACAACCCTCTCTGACTCCCAACAACTCCCTGCCAAGCTGCAGAGTTGCACCCTACTCTTGCATTAAAGTTGCCAAGCAAGATCAGCTTATCAGTGCCACTCATTGCTGATGCTAATGCATCTAGTTCTTCATAGAACTTGTTTTTTATCTCAATTTGTTTTTCATTTTGTCAGTGTAGGGCAGAGGTCCTCAAACTTGGCAACTTTAAGACTTGTGGACTTCAACTCCCAGAATTCTCCAGCCAGCTCCATAGCTGGCTGGAGAATTCTGGAAGTTGAAGTCTACAAGTCTTAAAGTTGCCAAGTTTGAGGACCCCTGGTGTAGGGGTATAAGCACTGATTAGGGCAGCTGTTCTCAACCTGTGGGTCGCGACCCCTTTGGGGGTCAAACGACCATTTCACAGGGGTCGCCGCACGCGTTAGCCCACCATCTTGGTGCCACCGGCACTGCAGGGGTGAAACGCTCCCGGTTCGGCCGTGCCTGCAGGTCACCGGATAGCCGATAGCGACAGAAGCGGGAGACTTCGCCCACCTGCCCGGATGCCGCCATTTGGGTTCTTTTACCCTCAAGGACCAGGGGTGAAATGCTCCCGGTTCGCAAAGGCAGAGCAAGGCTCCACCCACCTGCCCGGACGCTGCCATTTGGGCTCTTTTACCCTCTGCGCATGCACAAAGCGTGCTGTGCATGCGCAGAGGGTAAAAGAACCCAACTGGCGGCATCCGGGTGAAGCCTCCCGTTTCCTTCGCTATCAGCTGTCCGGCAACCCGCAGGCAAGCCCGAATCGGGAGCACTTCACCCCTGGTGCTACGCCCCCTTTATTTATTTTATTTTTATTTTATTTATTTATTTGTTTGTCAAACCTGTACAAGATAGCAGGTATAGGTATAAACATAAACATAATCAAAGTGAATACAGATAGATGAGGACAATAGGACAGTAGGACAGGGACGGTAGGCATGCTGGTGCGCTTATGTCTTTGTCACCTCATCCCGCGCGGGGAGGGGGCAGGGGTCGCGGCAGCGGGGTGGTGGTGTCGCGGTGGCTGGGGGTCGCGGGGGGTCACTGGGGGGCACAACATTAGAAAGGTTGAGAACCACTGGATTAGGTTAGCTTGATTTCTGTGATCCAGACAACATCTGGTCCCAAATTTACTAAAAAAATTCAGCTGCTCCAAAAAGCTGTTTTAGTAGGATGGCTAATAATGCATGTTCTGTCAGAGTGCTGTTGTTGGCTTTTGATTTAAAGATCTCGCCGATGTAGGGAAAGATCTATTAGCTTCTGGACTTCTTCGCACAATTGCAAACAGCTCTGTAAAGAAATCTTAGCCAAAGATTGTGCTTGATTTTTGAGTGGTGAACCAGGAGTTACACTCTAGGAAGAATGGTTAGGAGTAATACATTTGATTCATTTTATTTACATATAATTAAATGTAGTTAATATGATTACTTTGCAATTTCATTCTATCACATTAAAAATACAATATATTTTCTGAAATCTCAGCTGGGCTTCTCTTCTGTAAAGTCAACATACAGTTTATAGTTGAGCAAGAACAGACCAAGATTGCTGGAGATCCAGCAAATCCGAATCTGACCGAGCACTTCTAAGAGCCTTCATTAGGACTTATTTAGTGGCGATACGGGCGGCAAAACATTTGCATTTTTCCGCTCTTATTGCATCGGCTGATTCTCGCCCAGCCGCCCTGTTCAAGGTAACTCGTTCCCTCCTTAACATTGAGGGAAAGGAGGAAACTTTGCAGGGGAGACTGAGGAATTTGTACAGTATTTGGCGGATAAAGTCGCTCAGATTCGGATGGACTTGGACTCTGATTGGGCAAGTCAAGCTGAGATGACAGGGGCAGATCTTAATCCAATTTTGTGGGAGGAGATTGAGCCTGTGACTCGTGAGGAAGTGGAGAAGGCTATTGGAGCGATGAGCTCCTCCACTTGTTTATTGGACCCGTGCCCCTCCTGGCTGGTCTCAGCCAGCAGGGAGGTGACACGAGGCTGGCTCCAGGCT
>QLTV01004098.1:3915433-3933191 GCA_003457575.1 Thermophis baileyi
CGAATGCAGAAAATACGACTTCAGCCACAGAGTGATCAATGCCTGGAATTCACTCCCTGACTCTGTGGTTTCTTCCCCAAACCCAAAATACTTTAACCTTAGACTGTCTACTGTCGACCTCACCCCATTCCTAAGAGGTCTGTAAGGGGCGTGCATAAGCGCACCAGCGTGCCTACCGTCCCTGTCCTACTGTCCTATTGTCCTCATCTATCTGTATTCACTTTATGTTTATGTTTATACCTATACCTGCTATCTTGTACATGTTTGACAAATAAATAAATAAAATAAAATATGAAAGTGTGCATCAGAATGCAACTTTCAGCCTTGTGTGATTTATTTACCATTGTATGTTGTTGCTTTTTTCATCAAAGGTCAGCAATTGACTATTATTAAAATATGACACATTTCAGCTGGGGGTGGGCAACTTGGTGCCTTCTAAATGTTTTGGACTTCAGATCTTAGTTTTCCCAGGCTTGTGGGCAGTCCAAAAATGTGTATCAGATTACCTAGCCCTGCTTCAAATAATTGTCTCGATGGCAATTCATATATTTTATATCTTAACCAATTTGTTCTTCTGTTACTTGTGCCACTGAAATGAACTTAGTAAAGCTCTGACATAGCTCTTCTATGTCACCGAGCCCTTCTAATATTTCCTTTATAATCTTTATAAATGTTCCTTAGATTAGTAAGGCTTGCTCCTCCTGCTTCCTTGGGTTCCTATTAATGTTGCAGATGTAATTAGTGATTCAAGGTCATACTTCTTTGTTTTAAAGCATGGAGGAAATACTAAGCCACTCATATTTCATTTGTATAATAGAGAATGACAGCTGCAGCTGGCCACAGAGCAATATAGTTGTACCTGAGTGCTTCAGAGTTCATGCAGGAGGAACCATACCTTCCCTTCCCTTCCCTTCCCTTTTCACTCTCTCTCCCTCCCTCCCTCCCTCTCCCCCCATGCCTCTTCCTCATTCTCTCTCTCTCACACACACATTTACTTTTCTCCCTGCTTTCAACAGGATGAATTTTTATCTTCTCCTTGGCTGGAAAGACAGAAACACTTTATCTATGCTGGGTCTAGTTGGATTTTCTTTTTTTCCTTTATGCTGAAAATAGTTTTTTTCGGGGGGGGGGGAGAAACCACACCAGAATTCGATTTTTCTTGAAATTGAAGAAAAAAGATCTTTTTTTTTTTAATTGGAGGAGGGCTGATATCAGGAGCTGTTCTTTTTCCTTTTCTTTCAGAAAAGGAAATGTGATTATTCAGAACTTGTGCGATAGTTCTGATCTGCACAACTGGAGGAAAAGATGAAAACAGGATATCTTTTCCAGTGAGGGAAGGAAACTAGTTTGATGGTCAAGTTTTATCAGAGCCAAAAAAAAAAAAAAAAAAAACCAGAGGGAAAAAAATCCACTGCCTATTTTTAGCATCCTGTCCTAGTTACTTGTATTAAAAATTATTTTATTCCTTAAAAATGTTGCATGGGGAATTATCTGTTGCATATATAATTTGACATACATATAACAGTTGGATAGCAGAAGTATTTATTATTTTGATTATATATTGCCTCTCTTCTGATGACTAAATGGAGCTAGCAAATTGAAAAAAAAATATAAAAATTTAAAAAATAAATTAAATTTATAAACAAAAATCAATACTCAACTAAAAATCCTGCAAAAGAGATAGATCTTCATAGATTTTTACGAACAAAGGGTGAGAATAAAATGCACTTCCCAAGAGGGTGAATTCTTAGTCTGGGAGCAACATAGGAGCAGTCCGTCTCCTGGAGGCCAAAACAGATGGGCCACTGACAGCAGGGGATATCTTCAAAAGGACTTTACTTACATAGGGATAGATTTGCAAAGAGAAAATTATCATTTATTTATTTGTTGAACCCAGCATATTACCAGCTATCAAAGACTTTCATCTTTTTATAATAAAGCCAATTTTAACTCATATTAAAAAAGAGTAAAAATAAGAATTACAAATTATTAAAACCAAGTAAAACAAGTAGAATATTTTTTTAAAAATTAAAGCCTATTCATAACAATGATTTTAGGGGTCTTTTAAAAAGCTAATAAAGATCCCTCAACGTTGCAGGAAGTACACTCCAAAGACCTAGGGCAACAATGGAGATGAGTTACACTGAGTCACTGCCAGATTGTTTTGGGGGAAACATAGATGAAATCTCCTCAGATGATCATGGAGCATGGATGGAGCATGGAGGTTCATATAGAAGAGATGTTCTTTCAAATTGTCTTAACCTAAACCTCATAGATCTTGAAAGAGATTGGACAACTATTTGTCTGAAATGGCAAAGGGAAATAATCAGAATTAGAAGGAATCTTGGAGGTCTTCTAGTCAAAACTCCTGCTCAAGCAGGGGAACCAATACCATTTCAGACAAATGGCTATCCAGTCTCTTTTTTACAAGCCTCCAGTGATGAAGCACTCACAACTTCTAAGCCATTCCACTGGTTTATTATTATGTCAGGAAATTTCTCCTTAGTTCCATAACCTATATACATTCTGGGACATTTTCATCCCTGGTTTTCTGCATTTCTGTAGAGATGTAGTGGTCTCTTATATATAATGCAACTCCACCTCTTTTGTTAGGTCTGTTTCTTTTGAACAGTTTATATCCTTCCATCATTACATTCCAGTTACGAGTTTCATCCCACCAAGTTTCAGTTATTATCCCAACTGGGAGATCTCTTGTCTCCAAGGCCTGGGATTAATATGAATGGAACCTCATCTTGATTTTTTTTGGTCTATGTTTTTGTATAGAGTGATTGGATCTGATCTTGCTTTATTTTGTATTTTTTTTTATAGTTTATTATATTGTGAACCACCCAGAGCTGGTTTACATTTAGATTTAGTACCTAAATCCAAATAAATAAATAAATCTACCTCAGCTGTGTGTGACTTGCTCAAGCTGTGCTGAGGATTGCACTCCCAAAACTAGACTGTTGCAAATAAACAATACTTAATTGAATTTATGGCTGATATAATTATGCCTCATATCTTTAATGATTTATACTTTCTGTTGCATTAAGAGATATAATCCAGTGGTAACTTTGGAAGGCCTCTAGTATAACTCTAATCCTGAAATGATTTATCCTATTGCAGACAGTTTCCTGGAGTGGGCAGCTATAATAAATGTATTGAAATAAATAATTGAAAGATAACATAATAACATAATGATAATAAGAGCAGCCTTTTGGTACTTTCCAAATTTGTTGGACTTCAATTCCTTTTTTCACAATCTTTGAACATATGGATGAGTTTGATGGGTGTTGAAATCAGGAAGGCATCCGTGGAGGAAGGTTCCTCTAGAAAAAAATTCCTGAGGATTAAAACTACAATACTATCTAATAACACAGAAAACAATCTAATAATACAAAGAAGAAAATCACATCCTAGTGGGAAGAATGACAAGAGATTAATAACCTGCTTTTGTATTAATAATCACAGATTACTGAAATTTATTATAGCCATTAAAGTTTGAAAGTATTACTAACAGACACAAGAATAACACAGAAATGCAGGAGAGAGTCAGTGAAAGTAAAATCCAACTAATGTTGCTTTGCAGAGGGATTTATAGGATTTGATATCCTTTAGTGCGTTGTATAAGACGTAGCTAAACATGAGCACAGATTTTGACAGAAACTATTCATCTATTTTTATGTCACCCAATGGCAAGACAATTTTATATTCTTGCAACAGAGAACATACCATTTTCCCAATTTTTATGCCACAATAAGTCAGTAATTGTAATTTATTGTATTTCTAGATAAAGTTGAGTGGTGTTCAAAACATTTTTGGGACCATGTTACAAACAACTAAAACATTTCTGACATACAGAACATTGCCCCATCTCTATTTAATTTATTAAAACACCTCTTCTTTACAGTATTATTCTTCAACCTGTTTCCCTCCAGATAAATGGTAACCATATCTCCTAGATTCCCAGCTATCATAGTAGAAACTGTAGTTTAGCTTAGACATAAGGATGGGGAAGAAATTCTTACAGTATGTCTTTGCGGAGTTAAAATTATTATGTTTAATCATAGTTGTGGCTCTGAATTAGGGGTGGGTTCCTCCCGGTTCGGACCAGTTCTCCTGAACTGGTAGCGGCCCGCTGGTGACATCATGATGATGTCACTGAACCGGATTGGTCGGTGCCGGTCCATGGGGGCCACCATCTTTTTTTTATTTTATTTTTTGAACTTTTTTAAAAAAAAATTTGAATTTTTTAAACATTTTTTTTCCTTCTGAGCATGTGCAGAAGCCAACTTCCGGCACTGTGCATGTGGTCGTCATCTTTTTTTTTTGGCTTTTTTTCCCCGGATTTTTTGTTACTGCGCATGCACACGCACGCGAAGCACGCGTGCATCCACGTGGTGCGCCCACACGGCACGGGAGGGAGCGAACCAGCAGCGAGGTAAGTTGGAACCCACCCCTGCTCTGAATCCACTTCAGTCATCAACATTTGTGGCACATAGCTGGTAATCAGTGTACTAAAAGATATGGTCTTAGTGGTAACAAATGAGAAGTATAATTACAGGCTGAGTTTTGAAAATTAGTCCAATTGAAGTTATCTGACAAGCATTGCTGTTATGTTCCACTGTATTATTAACACATGTCCATAGTATTTGCCATTATAATTAATCTATTCTGCTAGTTCTATAAATCACTTGAAGTCTCTCTGAATTGACAATGGAGAAACTAAAAGAAATAAACAATGTTGGTTAACAATGCCAGTTTAGCAAAGGAGCCACCAAAGATTAAAAGTACAGCTGAGGACATATGATGGAAGTGGATTGAAGACTACTTGGAATCCACTCATGAGGAAATAATAGCAATGATAGTGCTGCTACTAAAAAGATCCAGTTGGAGGAATTTCCTCATTATAATTTCCTCTGAGACTTAAAGTCAGGAAATCTGCAGAACCTTTGAAAGAGGACTTTGCAAGAAAAGACAAAATATTTACATATGCACCTTGGCAAAATGCAACTAAACAAATGAAAGGATATCATACTTCTCTAATAATTTCCCCTAAACATTTATTTCCTTTCAGAACAAGCAATCCAGTGAATTAAAAGATGAGTGATGGGAAAATGCAGATTTTTCACTGCCTGGATCCTATCCTACCCTACCCTACCCTACCCTACCCTACCCTACCCTACCCTACCCTACCCTACCCTACCCTACCCTAACCTATCCTATCCTATCCTACACTATACTATACTATCCTTTCAGGTTGTCCCAGAATTACTCTTATTCCAGATACACATTTGCACATTTCCTGTAACTCACTCATCACTGCAGTCCTTGTTTAATTTCCTTTCCTTTCCTTTCCTTTCCTTTCCTTTCCTTTCCTTTCCTTTCCTTTCCTTTCCTTTCCTTTCCTTTCCTTTCCTTTCCCCTTGACTTGCTAGGGCATGAATTATCTCAGTGTCAATTATTGTGAATGTTCCCATACTTGCTTGGCAATGAGGCTGAAGTGCTCAGGAAGGAAATTTACTAAGCAGCAAGTCAGGCAGTAAATGAACAGTATTCCAAACTTTACCCAGACTACAACTTCATACACAGTTGATTTATACTGGATAGCTGAGGTACACATCTCATAAACCGTAGAGCAGCTCCCCCCCCTCTACAGTTCATGAGATGTTGAAATTTAGGAAGGCAATCTTAAACTATCATCCCAGTCCCCACTCAGTCAGGTTTTAATAATACATTTCAGATCTACTTTCTCATCTATGACCAACACCAGCAAGGAGAGGGAGAGGGAGAGGGAGAGGGAGAGGGAGAGGGAGAGGCAAATGGCTATCCAGTCTCTTTGTGAAAACCTCCAGTGATGGAGCACCCACAACTTCTGGAGGGAAGCCGGGGAGGGAGGGAGGGAGGGAGGGAGAAGGAATGAGAATATATTTCAGAATATAATCTTATTCTATCTTATTTGTTTATGAAATCAGTGGGATTCAAAAGAGGAACTTGAATGTTCTTTAAACAAGCCAATACAAAGGGTTAACTCTTGCTAGGGGATATTGAAAGTTCTAAGTCAGTACTGAACTGAACTCAGAAGCAGATAGATAACTATGATAATTTCAAGTCAAAACCCAATTTTTGAAACTGCAGAAAAAGATTACCATGCATTGTTTTTATATTTGTCATCTTCCAAATATAGAGGGACTTGAAGAATTCTTGATAATTAATAATTGATGATAAGATCTGATACACTAGTTTCAGGGAAATACTTTTAAGGGTAGCTGAGGCTCTATGGATGATATGGTCCATGAATACACAAGACGTCCACATGTGGTTTAAGCCCATCAAACACACACTGATTTTTCTGTGTGGCTGAGTTTGTGTGTGGGACTAAGGTACATAAAAAAGAATCTGCATCAAAATCTCTTTTGCACTCTACAAAAGTGAAGATAAAATAAGACTTTGCTTCTTTCTTTCTGTTAGTGCTTCCTCCTGGTACTGAAGACTTGTAATAGGCAGCAAGAACAACCTTAAAAATCAGGAGGAAGAACTGCAACCAAGGCAACAGTCAGATAAAAGAAATTCGAGTTCAAGGCAGAAATGTAATTTGAGAAAGTGTCTCAGATTTGACCCTCTTCAGTTGTCTTGAAAATAAAGGGAGGAAGCAGGGAGGCACATTCAGACTTGCAATATTTTCTTACTGTAATCATATAATAAAAATAGTATTAGCATTCATAACTTTGGGTTCCTAGTCTCATGATCTCATCAATCTTGAAGAGCTGACGGTGTGTGGTAATTGTTTGCAATGATGTACAGAAAATATCTCATGCATGAAGTGAGGCACATGAATTGTTCACAATATATATTTTATTATTTATTTATTTATAATATTTAAATAGCCAGCCATCTCACAATCAAGTGACTCTGAACAGCTTACAACCAAGTTAAAAACAATATGGTAATAGCTACAACGTATCTTAAACTGATCTCCCAATAGCACTAATATAATGCACCAGCTTTAAAACATAGGACTTAACTTTCCTAGACACCTTTGCTTTTTTTTTTTGTTTGCCAGCTACCATAAACAATAAGAAAAAAGTCTGTGAGAAGACAGACTTTTTTCTGTACAGACCTTTCTCTGTAGTCATTTCATGGAAAATTAAATCATTGTGCATGGATTTGTCATCTGCTATACACGCTGACTCCAGTTTATGGCAGCATAACCAATGTTACACATTTGAAGGAAGGTTTTGTGAAAACAAAACTGGATTTCTGCAAATCAAGTCCTTTGCTTCTAAGCAGTTTGTCCTTCTTGTTGTAGTCTACTATTCTAAAGGAAAATGATTCCTTACAGTATATGGGAAATATTCAAGAGATTTAAAGGTGGGATTAATATCAACAAAGCTGAAGTTGTTCATCTGGTTTTAATGCAGAGTGCAATCTTGTATTTAGCATTTTTTTTACTGTTGCTTAAAAATCCTTTCTCTTCAAAACGGACAATTTGTCAAAACAGCTTACCTTTGTAAGCATGATTAAAATGTGAAACTTGGAGCAAATAGGCATGTATCTTTCAGTATATTACAGTGAGAGATGGACATATAGGTTAGACTCTTCTACCACAGGAGCCCTCTTCTACCACAACGGGTTGACCACATACACTACAACTCACTGAAAATAATCTATGAGTCATTTCTCTTTGGAACATTTTCTGCACTTAAACATTTTCTTGTGAAGTGTATCAAATAATTGTCTGAAACTATCAGAGGTTGAATATTAAGTACCAGAAGGGGGAAAAAAATCAAAAATTTATTTTCCCTCAAAAATAAAAATGACCTTTGCATATTGTTGCTGAACTGTCATTCTGGGCATTGTGCGCTACTATAGCAATAGCACTTAGACTTATATACCGCTTTACAGTGCTTTACAGCCCTCTCTAAGCGGTTCACAGAGTCAGCATATTGCCCCCAACAATCTGGGTCCTCATTTGACCCACCTCGGAAGGATGGAAGGCTGAGTCAACCTTGAGCCTGGTGAGATTTGAACCGCCGAACTGCAGCTAGCAGTCAGCTGAAGTAGCCTGCAGTGCTGCACTCTAACCACTGCGCCACCTCGGCTCTTATTGACCAAGCTGGGTGGATATACCAGGAGTCATAATTTACATGTTGTTGTAAAATTGACATGTTCTTCAGCCCTCTTCTTTTTAACCTAATGAACATAAGCCTTAGAATTCTGTTAGACTTCTGCTGGCAGACCATACTATGTTAATATACAGCCATACAATAGATATACTAGCTAATCAGATATTGAAGTGGGTGGTTGCTGTTACTCTTGTTGTTTTAAGTAATATTTTTATGTTTATATTTTATTCTGCTTTTTATTTTACATTTTTATTCTGACAAGTTGCCTTGAATGGTATTCATTGAAGAAAGTATCAGAATCAGAATAGAGCTGGAAGGGACCTTGGAGGTCTTCTAGTCCAGCCCCCTACTCAAGCAGGAGATCCTATACCATTTCAGACAAGTGACTGTCCAGTCTCTTCTTAAAATCCTCCAGTGTTGAAGCACCCACAACATCTGAAGACAAGCTGTTCCACTGGTTAATTGTCCTTACTGTTAGGAAGTTTCTCCTCAATTCCAGGTTGCTTCTCTCCTTGATTAGTTTCCATCCATTGTTTCTTGCCCTGCCCTCTGGTGCTTTGACCCCTCCTCTTTGTGGCAGCCTCTCAAATAATGGAATACTGCTATGATGTCCACCTTAGTCCTTCTTTTCTCTAGACTAGCCAAACCCAAATCCTGCAACCGTTCTTCATATGTTTTAGTATCCAGGCCTTAATCATCTTAGCTGCTCTTCTTTGCACTTTTTTCCCCCCAAAGTCTCAACATCTTTTTTATAATGTGGTGACCAAAACTGGATGCAGTATTCCAGGTGTGGTCTTACTAAGGCTTTATAAAGCAGTACTATTACTTCATGTGACTTTGATTCTATGCTTTTTGATTTTGATTCTTTTTGATTTTGATTCTAGAAAGAATGGTTTATGAATATACAAATATATAAATATAGTTCTCTGGCTTAGCACTTTACACATAGATTCATACTTCCATGCAGAGTTCTTGTTGCATGTCATTTCATAGGTTGACCTGTTTTATAAGCCTACTGGAAATACTATCTTCAGAGGTCCTAGTCAGGTTTCCCCTTGCAGGTGGCAACCATAGAACCCTCCTTCTCAGTAGTGGCAGAACAACTGTGGAATGATTTCTCCAGGGGGAAAAAACATATAAGAAGGCTTCAAGCTGGAATGTAGATTGAATGAAATTGGAAACTGAAGTCAAGGACAGGGAGAATGTGGAATCCATTGCATTTTCAGATATCAGACTTAGTTATCTACCACAATATGGATTAACTGTCTAAATCAGGTAGGTATTAGTTCATTGGAACACTATTTCGCATATGTACTCCACGTATATTTGAACAGGGGTGACTGTACTTAAGTCAAATTAAAGATGCAGAAGAAAATGTGGGAAAGAACAATAAGCTAGTCTGTCATATCCTTATCTACAGTTGCAGATGGTTTTCTATTCCCTGTTCATAGAAGAGGAGGAGCAAGGTGCTATGCATACAAAACGGGCAAAGAAGCTCGTAAGCTTTTTCACCTTCTCTTATTCCATTTCCTATAAATTATGTATAGGATGATTAAACTCAGCAATTTGTTATTTTTGTAAATATTCTATACATATAGATCACAGGTTGCAGATTGCTGATTGCTACTTGTTTAACTTGGAGAACTAACTACCATCAGATTACATTGAAACACATCACTTTTTCTTCATCGGTAATAGCAACAAAGACTTTACAAAGAGTTTGGGACAAATATATACAACACTGCTTCCCGTATTTGAATTTTATATAGTTGCTGTGAGAATATAATGTTTGTATTAAAATAGAAATAATAATTATGGCATATGAACTGTTAAAATCCTAGTTTAAATAGTACTAGACAAGCTGTGACCCCTTTCAGAGATATTTCTTCACCAGATTCCGCATTGTCTTCAACAATGGCAGAGCTACTAATCTACTTGAAAAATTCTTAAAAATTTAGGGAGTATCGGCTTTGAGAGTAGCCCACATTGAACCATATAAGAAATATTTCATGTCACTTTGTATTATGTCATAAAATGCTTTTATAGTTATTTTATATCATGAAATATTTTATGAAATTTACTAGATTTCAAGTACAGATAGTCCTCGACTTACAACAGTTCATTTAGTGATTATTTGAAGTTACAACGGCACTGAAAAGAATGACTTAAGACCTTTTTTCACACAACCATTGCAGCATCCCATGGTCACGTGATTAAAATTTGGACGCTTGGCAACTGATTCATATTTATGACCGCTGCAGTATCCCGGAGTCATGTGATCACTTTTTGCAACTTTCTGATAAGCAAAGTCAATGGGGAAGCCAGATTCACTTAACAACTGTGTTATTAACTTAACAACTGTTATGATTCACTTAACAACTGTGGCAAGAAAGGTCATAAAATGGGGCAAAATTCACTTAACAACTGTCTCACTTAGCAACATCAATTTTGGGCTCAATTCTGGTCGTAAGTCGAGGACTACCTGTACACTGGAATAATGGGTCCTGGATTTTGGATTCGT
This sequence comes from Thermophis baileyi, assembly GCA_003457575.1. Taxonomy (NCBI): domain Eukaryota; kingdom Metazoa; phylum Chordata; class Lepidosauria; order Squamata; family Dipsadidae; genus Thermophis; species Thermophis baileyi. The sequence goes on from QLTV01004098.1 coordinate 3,926,081, forward strand.
TCTGTAAATTAGTCCATTTTTGAGGTGCCTTGGTCAAAAATGTTTTGCTCTATGATACACCATTTTGCCCAGTTACAGGTTACAGACTAAAGAGCTTTAGTAGTATATAGATTTTTTTTACCTGAGAGGGAAGGATGATAATTTGAGTGGGGAGATTCTCATTCAGTGGTATTATGGAGAAAATTCTGAAGTCTGCAACTAGGGAAAGGGAAAGAAAACTGTGTTATACTCAAAGGTCCTAATTCAGCCTCTTATAAATCTGCTGTCTCTTAAAACCAACTTTTCATCAAGAAAGAGGAACCATTGGCACACTGCTGTCAATTAAGGAGCTTATTTATGGTCTATAGGAAAGAATTCACTTATTTCCTAGAAGAGAATTTTCATCTATCTCTGAAAAGTAAGTACTGTAACATGCAATTTTTACAAGACATATTTTATGGGAAATGACTAGCAACCCTTTTAGAAAACTTCACCAGTTTTTCTTTAAAGATAGCTAGTTGGTAAAGAAAAAAAAATCTTAAATATGGGTTTGGTCAAAACTTTTATCAAAACCAAGCAAAAAAACATCACAAAAGTATGTGTAAGTTGTTGACTTCTTTAGAATTCTGTTATGTAGTAGAGAAGAGAGAGAGAGAGAGAGAGAGAGAGAGAGAGAGAGAGAGAGAGAGAGAGAGAGAGAGAGAGAGAGAGGGCAGGCAAACAAAATTAGGACCAATGTGGTCATTAAATTTGGAGTTTGGATTTCTTCTCAAAATGATGACTGGTGACTTAATAAATTCATCACCAGTATTTATTCTATGTCCCAGATTACAGAGAACATCCTGTGAAAAAGAAATTAAGGTTTCCCCATTCCATTTCCAAAAAACATGAATATTTTATCTAGACAACCAGCCTTTCCCTCTTCCAATTATTGTTAACATGTAACATTTATTTGAGAATAGGTAGACTGTTTTGACTATTTTTCAGATCTATATGAGCATCCAGATTCTATGAATATTGTGAAAAATATATTTTTGCAAATGTTTTCTGATGCTCCCTGTCAGCTTTCCATAAGGAAACTCAAGGGGTAAACTGGCACGAAGTTGAACATCTCTTTCTTTCCCATTACTTTTTGGCCAACCCATGGTTGTTTTATTTCTCTGTTCAGGAAAGGAAGTATCTCTGAAACAATAACTCAATGGGGATGGATTTTCTAGTTATTATTATTAATTGGCTGGAAGACTTTTAAGTCATCTTTTAATTTTTTGGGGGGGAGGGTTGGTTTGTTCTGCAGGTATTATGGGACAGCAGAGTTGGATATGTTTTGAGCAACTATGCATGTAAGAAAACATATTATTCAGGGATTTATATGTATTGTGTAAATACACATATGATTTCTATGTGTTTTCTTTCTCCCTGCAATCCTCTCTATTTTTCCCTCAGAAATGCGTATTTTGCTGTGCTTATTGAAGATCAAGTTTGACACCTGAGCTTTTAAGAAAAATTTGGCAGTTGGAGCTTAGAAACAGCCTCTGCCTTCTTTTCAATGTCTTCAGCAAATTAACTATCTTTAGATCCCCATGACAACCATTTGGAGAATCTACTTAGCCATCATGACTAAGCTGGCCTTCTTTGCAGTGGCACCTATCATCCGGATATCTAGGAGTACCTAACATTATGTGTTTTAGGCATTTAGTGTAAAAGTTTTTTAATCATCATCCAGACCTTCCTTCAGTAAATGTCATGTGAGAATTGTTTTTCTTCTTTATCTTGACATTCATTTTAATATTTTTCCCCTGGAAAAGCTTTGGCCTATCGTAACTTTATGCATTTTAATGTATATTGTTTCAATATGTGTTATTTACCTACAAATGCTGTACAGATAGTCCTCAACTTACACCCACAATTGAGCCCAAAATTTATGTTGTTAAGTGAAACATTTGTTAAGTGAGTTTTGCTACATTTTATGACCTTTCTTGCCACAGGTAAGTGAATCACTGCAGTTGTTAAGTTAGTGACACTATTGTTAAGTGAATCTGGCTTCCCCACTGACTTTGCCTGTCAGAAGGTTGCAAAAGGTGATCACATGACCCCAGGACACTGCAACCATCATAAATATGAGTCAGTTGTCAAACATCTGAATGACCATGGGGATGCTGCAGTGGTTGTAGATGTGAAAAACAGTCATAAGTCATTTTTTTCAGTGCTGTTGCAATGTTGAATGGTCACTAAATGAACAGTTGTAAGTCACGGACTACCTGTACAAAATGTATTAAACTATTGTTTTGGATAGATATATCCTTGGGAAATAAGGTTAGTTCCTTTTTTAAGCCATCAGAAGTGTTAGATAATCCTTATAAGCTCTTTCTAGATATTGTTGCTAATTGATCATTCTGTGAGAAAAGGACTAATTCTGTTCTTTTAGGTTTCAAATTAATTTTGTACTGTTAACAGGACTAAAAAATAAAAAAGTACTTTCATCTTCAAAGCCAGGTGAGACAATTTAAGAAGAATACACAAATGCAGAAAATCTGATCAGTAAAAGGTGCAATTTTCACATAGCTATTTTGCACAACAGAACACTAAAATAAATGTATTGCCATGGCTTTTAGTGTGCTGATAAGTGGGAGGAGAAATATTATGTGTGAGGGCTGAATAATAAGCATAACGTGAGAACAACCTATACTGTTGAACTATAATAGATTATAGAGAGCTAGTTTAGTGTGATGGTTAAGGCAGTAGTCTAGAAATCAGGACACCATGAGCTCTAATCCTTTCTTGGGCCTAAAGTCAGCTGGGTGACCTTGGGCTAGTTACTCTTTCCTAGCTCTAGGAAGCAGGCAATAGCAACCATATCTGAAATCTTGCCAAGAAAACTCTAGAGATTTTTCCAGGCAGTCACCAAGAGTCAACATTGACTCAAAGGCACAAATAATAATAACAAGAACAGGGTATGTTCTCACAGTTCAACAGGAATTTAAAATGTTGAGAGCATGCTGTACAATTGGAAGCTACAAAATGGCTTCCACGATGAGCTGATATGTTCACAAAATAGTTTCCATAGGGAATATAGTTAGTCGTAAGACACTCATACAACAATAAGTAACTCTGATGTGATTGCTTCCTACTGCTCCCTCTGGCATTATAGCAAATCACTCCTTTTATCTTTGCCTTTTTTCTGGGTACCTTCCAGACGAAGCATTAAGTTACAGCCATCTACCATTTTTATTTCCAAAGAATATCTTTATATCCCATGTGGAACCTGAGACATTCTTGAAAACAGTGAAGATACCCAAGGGTAGTGCTTTGCTTTGTAGCATTCAAAATCTTCTTTATATTTTTAATTGAAATCTAAATAGTATTAAAACTGGATGAGCAACTGCTTGTAAGAACCATTATACAATGTTGTTCAAGTATACCATAAATTCCAGTAGAGGTTTCTCTACAGAATTACTGGAAGGAATATATATTAGTGACTATTTTGCATTGATTTGCTACAGGGAACAACAAAATGGAAGAAAAATCTTTTGTTCTTTTTGTTTCTGTTTTTCTTTCACTACAGCTTCTACTGAAAAAGGTAACTGTGGAACTAAGCCGAAAGGCTTAAAATTATGTCAAAAATATAAAAACATTTTGCTTGCTTGCTTGGATTTTCGAAGTTTAGATTTTGTAACAGAATTTTGGAGCTTGTCACCATTTCAAAGGTGACAAAAGATGTGAATATCATGTACATTTAATGTATGCATTGCAGAAGTGAAAAGGGGAAACTAAGAGCTGTTGATACTGCATGCCTATTACCCTACATGTCAGAATGTCAATTTACATGACATACTTCTGAAGATCTACTGAAAGCAGTAAGTTTAAAAATAGCTAAAGTTAAATTAGAAGCTTTTTGGCATATTGCATTGTACTAAATCAAGACTTGTTGACTGAATGCTGCCTGAAATATATTAGTAACAAAAATAGAAAAACTGCTAAATTTTAAAATGGGAACTCACATCTCTTGGCAATCTAGCTTTTGACAATATCTTTCTTGGTACTTCCTGTGAGTGAAACTTATTCCTGTCCAGCTTATATCAAGAAATTACATTCAGTTGGTTAGTTTAGCATCAATAGTGTTAGAAAATAGTTATTGTTATAACTGTAAATAATTATGAGTAATTTAGAAAGTCAAACTAATGCAATTTTAAAAAGAAAGTTAGTTCCTTACTATTACACACAAGCAAAAGAGTTGCTATATAGATGAAAAAGGAATGTAAGGACAAATGATAAGATCATAGCAACAGAAATAAATTATGCCAATTAGTGTGTGAGAAATTAGGCTATTCCTTATTAGGAAAGTAAAACTTTAAATTTCTAGAATAGACATGTACAAACTAGTTGTTTACACCTGACTGCAAAATGGTTTTGCACCCCTCAGAAGGGGTCAGCTGCATTCAAGGCTTTTCTCTTATGTGCTGAATAAAACTCTTGAACTCTGTTTATGGCGTCTGATATTTTGACCTGGGTAGGTAATAAACTACAGGGAAGAAATTCTTCCAACGCTACAATCAAGAAGATCATTATAGTTCTAAAGAGACTAATATTTTCTACAAAGAGACAATAATTTGGACAGCCCCCTTCCATTCATCATGTCTTTTATTTTTTCCTTATGCTACCACAGTATTTGGTAGGGTGGAATGGATAGTTTTACAGCTCTGCTATACATAGAAAAGAGCTACATTGATTCAAACGCTATAGGCCTCCATTCAGAAGGAACTTTCTTGTGTTATTTTTCTGTCAATCTGCTTTGATTTTCCTAATTTCCTAATCTGGGTTCTGTCCATGGCAGAGAGACCCAGTTTCAGAAAAATTTACTCAGAAACATACTGCAAGCATAAAGTATGAGGAAGAGTAATCCTTAATCTCCCTAATTTGGAATAGCTAAAATAACCAATACTCTTTAATGCAAGCTTCCATTCCCATTACGGAGGTATCCTTTTAAAACAAGCAAGCAAACAAACAAAAATCTCACTTCATACTGATAGCTCCGTTCAGATCTTTACTGGGTCCCCCCCCCCCCAGGGATGATTCATTCTCATTCTTCGTATTCAATCCCTTTGAATTTCAGGCTGTTAACTCTAGAACTTTTCCCACAGATCTCAAAAAGTGTGTTTAATCTTTCTCAGCAGCCCTATCTTGTAGCTCTCTCCCTCAACAGACTTCCAACTGTTGTCTTCCTCTGTTGCCTAGGTAACTGGTTTCCTCCCCACCCTTCACTGCATCTGCTTAGGCAGCCCATTGCCAGTTATATCATGGCTGAAGATACAATCAGTCATTGCTTCCTTTTTCTGTATTTTTGTTGATTTTTAAAATAATATTTTATTTTTTTAATTACACAAATGAATGGCTGTTGTAATTTGAACTACCCACAGAATTTGAAAGTGGGCAGAGTAAGCACTTTCCTGATAATTTAAATGACCATACAAATATTAGATTTCGCAGGGCTGGGAACAAACCAGAAACTATAGATGAGACATTGGCAAATTTTCTGTGGATCATTCTTGAATTACTAGTTGCTAGGGATTTTGGAGTTGGAAAGCAACTTTTGCATGTTCCAGCCAGTATTTTCTTAACTTATCATCATATTTAGGATTATATTGTTCAAATATGTCTATTCACTTGCAATTGTGATATACATTCATTATGATTCCAGAGGTTTCAGAAAATAAATTAGAATATTCAGATTATTATAGCAGATTGATATATTTCAAATGAGGCAATCAGTTAACTGAAATTTCTTTTCATCTTAGGTTCATCTTATACCTCTCTTTTCCTGTTTTTAGTAGATATGGGCAACCTGTTTTCCCAATCCCTTCCCTCTTTTTTGGAACTGGTTGCTGGTTATTCTTATCACACTGCTGAATTTGCCAAAAGTCAATAAGATCCTAAATATAGTTTACAAAAGCAAGAAAAAAAATCTACCCACCACAGCAGAAACAGGGAAAAAACATCTCTTCTTAAGAATGTTAACTACAGCCCCTGGCCATAAAAAGTATATCAGTTTTTGTTATTAAAAAGAGATCTTGCAAAAATATATATATCACCCTATCCCAAGACTTTGGGCTGCTTATAGCAATAGCAATAACAATGCAATAAAAATAGTCAATAAATCCCATACTAATTAAAAAAAAGCCCCCAGACATGTATAAATGTATTTATAGATCCAAAGCCCAATTCCCTAGTTCCCAAATGCATAGTGGAATAAGAGCATTTAACGGCCTTCATTAAATGCATCAGAGAAGGGGCCAAACTGACCTTGGGGCAAACCATTTGACAACAACAGACAAATAATGCAACCTGTTGGCTCCAGCCTCTGAACCTCACATGATGTGGAAACCTAAACCCACCCATCCCCACAAGAAAAAATAGAACTGATAGGTTCTATTTGGGAGATATGATCCCAGATGTAATTGAGAGCCAAGTCATCAATGGCTTTACAGTCCTTTATGGTATTTACAATTGCACATAGAAACCTCTTATGGACAAATCTGATATTATTCTGTTGTAACTTCTCTCACCAATGGCAACTGTCTTTTTACTAACTGTAGTTTGTTCAAAAGAGCCAGTTTGGTGTAGTGGTTAAAGCATCTGGCTATAAACCAGAAAATCATGAGTTCTAGTCCTTCCTTGGGCACAAAGCTAGATGGGTGACCTTGGGCCAATCACTTTCTCTCAGACTTAGAAAGGAAGCAATGGCCAACTATTTCTGAACAACCTTGGAAAGAAAACTGCAGGGACTTTTCCAGGCAGTCTCGTAAAATTGAACATTATTGAACAAAAGAACAAAAGTTTCTTCAAAAGCAGCTCCAGAAAGGGTTTAACCCAGGGGTGGGTTCTAAATTTTTTTACTACCACTCTGTGGGTGTGGCTTAATTTTGTGGGCATGGCTTAATTTTGTGGGAGTGGCTTGACGGTCATGTGACTGGGTGGGAGTGGCTTGACGGTCATGTGACTGGGTGGGAGTCGCTTGACGGTCATGTGACCGGGTGGGAGTGGCTTGACGGTCATGTGACCGGGTGGGAATGGCTTGGCAGTCATGTGACCGGGTGGGAGTGGCTTGATGGTCATGTGACCGGGTGGGAGTGGCTTG
>QLTV01004098.1:3943550-3986882 GCA_003457575.1 Thermophis baileyi
CGGGGTGTGTGTGCCCGCGCCTCTCGCTTGCTCTCTCTCTCTCTCTCTCTCTCTCTCTCTCCCGGCCGGGAGTTGCTCTTTTTGCGGCGGGCACTCTTTTGGCTGGGAGAGAGAGAGAGAGAGAGAGCAAGCGAGAGGTGGGTGCATGCCCACCCCGCGGGGCTGCCTCGGCTCCTCTGGGCTCTGCCTCTGGCAGCGTTTTGAAACGCGCTCCTGCCTGCGATGGGGCGGCGAGGCAGGGATCGAGGCTCCCCTCCTCTTCCTCGGAGGCAGGAGCGCGTTTCAAAAGCTGCCATAGGCAGAGCCCAGAGGAGCCAAGCCAGTCTCGTGGGGTATGCGTGCACCCGCCTCTTGCTTGCTCTCGCTCTCCCGGCCAAAAGAGTGCCCGCCGCAAAAAGAGCGCCTCCCGGCATGCCCCCCCTTTCCCCGGAAAGTAATGNCTCGGCCAGCGTTTTGAGGCGCTCCTGCCTGCGGTGGGGCGGCGAGGCAGGCCTCGCGGCGCCCCTCCTCTTCCTCGGAGGCAGGAGCGCATTTCAAAAGCTGCCATAGGCAGAGCGCAGAGGAGCCGAGCCGCGTGCACCCGCCTCTTGCTTGCTCTCGCTCTCCCGGCCAAAAGAGTGCCCGCCGCAAAAAGAGCGCCTCCCGGCATGCCCCCCCTTTCCCCGGAAAGTAAGGGGGGGGGGCTTATTTTCGGAGGGGGGGCTTATTTCAACGCATGTCCCGAAAAGCCCTGTTGGGCTTATTATCGGGACATGTCTTATTTTCGGGGAAACACGGTAGGATTTTCCTGATATTTATTCGGTTGCCTCTTATAGCAAAAATCATGGTCTGCAAAGAGATTACAAAGCATCAAAGGAATCTCATTGGAAGGTATCAGGCAGGAGAAGCATACAAAAAAATTTCCAAGCATTGGATATACCATGGAACACAGTGAAGGCAGTCATCAACAAGTGGGGAAAAGACAACAGTGACATTACAAAGGACTGGATGTTCCTTAAAAATGGATGAAAAAACAAGAATACTAGTCTGAGAGGCTGCCAAGAGGCCTACGACAACATTAAAGGAGCTGCAGAAATTTCTGGCAAGTATATTGGTTGTGTACTACATGTGACAACAATCTCCTGTATTCTTCATACAGTATGTCTGGGTTGTGGAATAGGGTGACAAAATGTGTTTTCTTTCTAGAAAAATATCCAACCCTGGTTACATTTTGCAAAAACCTACATTAAGCCTGACAAAACCATATGGGAAAATGTGTTATGGTCTGATGAGACCAAGCTTAAACGTTTTGGCCATAATTCTGAAAAATATGGTGCAAAAACAACACTACATCACCAAAAGTACAAAACACAACACACTGAAGCATGGTGGTGGCTGCATTATGTTTTGGGGCTGCCTTTCTTCAGTTGGAACTGGTCTTTAGTCTAGGTAGAAGAAATTATGAACAGCTCCAAATATCAGTCATTTTGGCACAAAATCTTCAGACCTCTGCTAAAATGCTGAAGATGAAGACAATTTTCACCTTTCAACACGACAATGACCCAAAGCATTCCTCCAAATCAACACAAGAATATCTTCACCAGAAGAAGATCAAAGTTTTGGAATGGCCAGAGCCCAGACCTCAATCCAATTGAAAATTTGTGGGGTGAACAGAAGAGGGCTCTGCACAGGAGAGGCCCTTGCAATCTGATAGATTTGGAGTGCTTGTGCAAGGAATTGTGGGCAAAGATTCCCAGGGCAAGATATGCTAAGGTGGCAGATCCCTACCCCAAAAAACTGAATACTGTCATAAAATCAAAAGGTACTTCAGCAAAAAATCAGTTTAAAGGTGTGCTCCCATGCAACCACGTTGTGATTTTTTTATTTTTTATTTTTCCCCTAAAAGATTTTAGTTTGATTTTCAATTGAACTGTACAACTTATATGTTCTATTAAAAGTGGAAAAAATTCTGAAATGATTTATCTTGGTCTGATTTTTTACATCTCAAAAACCAGGCATTTTAACAGGGACGTATAGACTTTTTATATCAACTGTATATGGTACTTTTAGGAAGGAAGATAATCAGTATTATTCAACATTATTCAATAATTGTTTCTTCTTGCCCATTCAGTACTGTGTTTGTGTATGATTCTATCTTGAAACATGGTACATTAATGGGAACAGGATCATATTTTAGTCTGCAATACTTATTTATATGCCTTAAATACAGGTTTATACAACAACTGGCTATCAAAACAATATATAATTCTTCCCATTTGTTTAAAGAATAGCAATTTTCATTTCCATGTAGTAGAGTAAGAAATTATGATGCATGGGTTTAGTTAACCTTTTAAGAGCTTCAATTAGCTTCTTACCTTAAAAGTGACAGAAAATCGGATACAAATTTGTAGGGTCAAACCACTCATACCTACTACCTTTCTCTATTAGCCTGTTAGCTAGCTGACTCTCCATCAGGACTTTGTGGATCTAACCTATTTGACCTTTCAATTCTTGCCTCCATTTATTTCTCTGCCCTTCTCTTCAGTATATTTTTTTCTCTGCTCTTGAGACTGCCTTGCTGATGACTGCTGATCTATTGTACTTGCTGAGCATAGTAATACTCAACACAAATGATAAATAGAAGTTAGTGATCAGCTATTCTGATGGTTTGTTTTCCACCTTTGTTATTTTGCTGTAGGAGAAAGTGTTTATTTTAATGCTAGTATTGTACTTTGGTGACTATCATTCTGGATTTAACCATCTTAAAACAACCTCTTTGCAATCTTGAAAATCAGCCAGTTAGTGCTAAGGTGTGTCTGACTGTCCTGTTCAATTTGCTAAAAAGGATGTTTGCTCCAAAACATTGTTGGCTTGATGCAGGGGTGAAATGCTCCCGGTTCGCTCGTACCTGTTGGTTGCCGTAGAGCCAGTCGCCAAGGTAGCACGAGGCACCGCCCACCCACCCACCCAGACACCGCTATTTGGGTTCTTTTACCCTCTGCGCATGCGCAAAGCATTCTGTGCATTCGCAGAGGGTAAAGGAACCCAAATGGCGGCGTCCGGGCGGGTGGGCGGCGCCTCGCGCTACTTTGGCGACCGGCTCTATGGCGACCGACAGGTACGAGCGAACTGGGAGCATTTCACCCCTGGCTTGATGGCACAATTGTTTTTATTTAATGCCATTTTCATTATACTATATAATGCAATACTTTCCTATTGTTGAAACTATTTTAATATTTTCAGTATGTTGTTCCATTGACCCGATTAGGTTAAAATGTTCTTTGCAACCAGGCTGAATAAAATATGCCAGAGACTTAGATTCTGTCTTTAGCTCACATTCTGTATTTGCTTAGTATATTGCTTAATTTTGAAATATTTAGTTTGATGACTTGAGTTAGTTAAAACTGCTATCTAAAGTTACTTTGGTGATTGAGGTAGCTGTAAGGATAGCATTCTATTGATTTTATTTATTAATTTTGTCTATTAAACAAATTTATATGGTTTCTCATCTACCAGTGGAAATCTGGGTGGCAAACAAAGATGAAAACATAATGCGATTATTAAGATCAGTTGGAAGAGAGAAAACAAAAGCTGAGTCTGAGTTCCCAGTAAAAATTTCATTACCTTAAATCACATACAACCGCATCAGAGTTCCATTAACATCCTGACCTCAAGATTTCTGGATTTGATCCAGAAAAACACTGCTATTAAATTTGATCCAGAACTATATAGCCATTAAAGTCACTCTTTTGCTTACTCCTTTCTTTTCAACGCTGCTTATGATGGAAAAAAAACCCCTCATAATATTTGAAGGAATTGCTCTAAATCTCAAATTTTGTTAAGGGGAATACAAAATAAATTCAAGGGAAGAATTGATGGTAGAGAGACATAGTTGCCAATAGTTTTCTTATTTACAGTTATTAGAAAGTGTTAAAAGACAAAGGAGCTTATAGTTTTAAACATTATAAGACTGAGTGGAAAAAAATGGAATTATGTATATATAATAAATACGTTTTTACTAAAATTTATAAACCTTATTGAAATTTTAAACAAGAACAAGTGAAAGAATGTATGATAAAAGGGACTACAATTTTGGTTATAATGATAGAATAATGGGATATTTGTTCTGATATTAATATTTGATTGAAAGGATTGAGATTTGTGTTGTGTTATGGTTGAAATTTACACAAGATAGAAATTTATGCTATGTTAAGATTACACATAATCTTAAAAAGAATTTTTATAAAATGATGCACCATTGGCATATGTCCTCAGAGAAATTATCTAGAATATATTAAGGCACTTCTAGTTCATGTTTGAAATATGAATAAGAAATTTTATCATGCTTGTGTAAAAAAATTAAAAAGTTTTAAACACATGCACTGATTCAGACAAATGTAAAGATTAATATATAACTGAGACCAGAAGTCTTCTGATCTCACTTATATATCACCAGAAGTCTGATGGACAAAGAGTTGCAAAACTTGCTTTTTGTGGAACTTGGTTTTTGTGTATGATAAGTGTAACAAGATTATTGTATGCAGAAGGATGGAAAAATTCCACCATACCTACAATGGAGGAATAGTTGGTGAAGATGATGTAACTTGCTGAGGTGGCCAAATTCACTTCTTTGATTAGAAAAAAGACAATGTCTATATTTATTGCTGACTGGAAATGCCTTGTGGACTTTTTGTGGAAAAAAGAAAAAAATGAACTTATTTATGGTTTTGATGATTAGACAGGATAGAGTATAAAAAGAAGAGAGACATGCTGTAACTTTAGAGAAAAGATAAACTTATAATTGTAATTAAAACTGCTGTAAAGAAGATAGCAAACAGTATATTTTTATCTTCTTTCTTTTCTATTTTTCTTTTATGTTTTTTCCCCTTCTTGTACTTTATCTGCTTTGATTTTTTGTTTTTCCCCTACTTTATATGGGCTTGTGGTAGTTTTATTTTCCTTTTTAAAACTAGCATTTAATTATGCTTTTATAAAAGCAACCCGATATGTACCATGACTTAGGTTGGTGAAAGATGAGGCCACCAATGTGTGTGTGGGAGTGTTAGATTTTCATTCCACCTTTATTATTTGTATAAATAACTCAAGGCAGTGAACATACCTAATACTCTTTCCTCCTCCTCCTTTCCTCACAACAACCAGCGTTTGAGGTGAATGGGTCTATTTGAGAGAGAGAGAGAGAGAGAGCATGGCCCAAAGTCACCCAGCCAAGTTTCATGCCTAAGGTAGGAGTAGAACTCAACCACTGCACCAAAATTGTTCTCCATTTTCATAATAGCTGCCTAAATGAACAGGAGAACAGAGTGAGTTAGGTTTACTAATGACATCCTGTCAGCTTTTATCCCAGAGTCTTTGCCTAATTAACAAAAAGCTGAAGTATCCCCATTAAAAATAGGTGATCTGGAGAGAGGCCAATTTAACTAATGTTCTGCGAATTTTAAAGTAGGAGCTAATAAATGGGTCATTAACAAGGTAAGAAAGTAATCTTGAAACAGAATGGAACAGAAAAAAATTGAGCCAAAGTTTAGTTGCCCTGGTTTCCTGTTTCAAAAAGACTATGGCATTTTGTACTCATCTGGCTAGTGTTAAGTGAGTTTTTCAAAATGCAAGCCTGAATATTAGAGAATGTTAGAGATCAGTTATATGTCTCTATTAAAATACTTCAAATATTAATCTATCCCATATGAGGTAACAATTGTGAGGCAAACTGGCAATAGTAGTTTGAAAGGATCTGTGTCTTATATTATGCTATTCTAAGAGCTGTCCATTAGTGATAAGGCATGTAGCAGGGACTCATGGAGTTTTAATTTTCTTTTTTTGGCCATAATTTATGAGAGTGTATACTTTTATCATTCCAACATGGAGAAACTCAGTGCTATTTGCCTTGATCTTATACTGGATATCTTGAAGAAGAAGGAAGGAAGGAAGGAAGGAAGGAAGGAAGGAAGGAAGGAAGGAAGGAAGGAAGGAAGGAAGGAAGGAAGGAAGGAAGGAAGGAAGGAAGATAGCTTCCTTGAAAATATACTAACAACTGATTTCTTGTTCTGTTTGGTTCACTCCACACATCTGACATTGAAAATAAGTATTTCTGCATACATTTTCTCCTGTAGAATACATCTTACTTTTATGCTATAATATTTTGTGTAAAAGTAGATTCCTCTCTGACAATTTAACTGTAGTAGGCTTCTATCGTAGTAGCATACTTCATTTTAAACTCATTTTAAACTACGATAGACATCTATCGTAGTAGCATACTTCATTTCTTGGGCAATCTTTTACTCATCATTCCTACCTTTTAATCAAACATGTCTCTTAAAATTGTTGGAAAGATAAAACAAGTGTTGCAGCCACAATTTGTAAGTTCTTTCTATAACATTGATTTTGACATTTTCTTTAGTTAAAAACATAGTACATAAACAATACTGTAATAATAGAGTTGAAATATAAAGTAACCCAAATACGTCCAAACCAAGAGCCATTCTTTATCTAAGAAGAGACCTACAGATCTTCCTTTAAACTTTATAATCAGTTACTCCAAGGGTTGTTTTGATTCCTCATGATGCAGATAACTCAGTTGCAAGTATAATGACAATAACAGGTCCCTTCACAGTTGTAGTTTAAAGTCAAGGACTGCAATATGCAAATTAAACCAATATCAGGAATACAGAAATTGATTCTGTCCTGCATATTTTCCATCCTGCAGTCTTGTATATTTATTAATTCAGTTTGCCTTAGCCAAGATGATAAGAACCCATAATTATTATCCTATAGAAGCAGACTAACTTTATTGTTTCCAAGCTTTTCTATGGATGGTTTCTTTGCCTTTTCAGGTTTAAATCAAATATTTCATGGGAGTAACTAACATTAGCTGCTTTGAGCAAGGATAGGGCAAACAGTACCCCAAAACCGATGCGTTTACACTTTAATTATATTGTAGACCTGATAGTGTTTTATGCTTAATAAGACTTTGTGAAATAATGCTCAATAATTAAGTACCCATTTAATCAAATCATAATTACTATATTACTGATATTCCTAGTGGAATTTTCTCCCAAGGAATTATGCTAGAATTCCTGGGTAATGGGAGAAATAACTGTAAATTATTTTTAAGGTCATATGGTCTTTCTTGTCAGCAGATATGTTGTTTCAAATTGCATGCCAATGGTGGTTTGAGGAATTTCATCATGTATCTCAACATGTGTAAACACCTATTGATTGGAAAGATGTAGCTTGCTGAAATGTCAGGGGATCAGTTTCTAAGTCTTGATCTTCCCCTGTGTAAAAGCACAGTATTGTCTTTGTATAATAACTTTTAAAAAGCACTGATGAAAAGTTATCATAATCTAAAAGAAATTTCATACAACACTGAAGACAAGAAAAGTGAAAATAAAATAGATTAGAGCTATGCATCTTTTTAATAATGTCAGCCAAAGTGTTCCAGTCTGTAGTGTGATCACATCACAGATGAGGCCAGATTTAACAATTCATTTCACTGAATAGCAATTTCCAAGCTCAAAGAAATTCTCGTAAAAACAGATGGTGAATCAGGAAGCTTGCTACCAACCGCAAAAGCATCATGTATAAATAATATATTTTGAGAAATCTGATGCTAAGGTCATGAATATTGTTGACCCTGTGGAAAATGCCCCCCTTTGACTCTCTACCACCTTCTGTTTTGAGAAGAATCAAAAGTACCTAAGAGATGCTGAGGATGGAACAAAAAAGAGACATCTTTTGCTGATTCTTCTTTGCCCTACTCCATTAAAACATAATGAAATTTCAAAGTTAACTGTGAATATGAATTCACATTAAATGTTCATCTTATTATGCATCGATTTCAGCGGCGGCTTGCTCCTGGTTCGGCCCAGTTCTTAGAACCGGTGGCGGGAGGCTCCGCCCACCCGCCCGGGATGCTTCTGCGCATGCACAGAAGCGTCGCGAGCGCATGCACGAATCGGCAGCAACGGGTTTTAGAACCCACTACTGATCGATTTAGAATAATATAGAGTTACGCTTTTCTGAATAGACATTACATTCTGTTCCTGGAGACTGCCTAACTGAACAATTTGAACAGAAGTAGCAACACTGATAGGTAACAAAATCTCTTTCTAGTTACAGGTAGTCCTTGACTTTACAACCAACTGCTTAGTAACTGTTCAAAGTTATGATGGACCCAAAAAAGGGACTTATGTCCTGGTTTTGAAGTTCAAATATTTACCCCCTCCCCGGTCACATAACTGCATTTTAGGTGCTCAGAAACTGTCCAGCATTTACAGGTTTTTTTTTTCTCCAGAAACAGGCTTTTCCTTTTGGTTTCCAGCAAAAAATGCCCTATTTTTTAAAAATGGGTTCACTTAACAACCATGATGTACTTACAATCCTCAAGTTTGCTTAATGGGGTTACTATATTTTTAAAAAGGTTGTAAAATTGTAAAAAGCATAGTAAAATTGTAATGTATTTGCCCTTAATGGCTCCATAGTCTGTTTTTTGAGGTAGGCGAGGTCAAGAGACATCATGCTCTTTATTGTTGTAAAGAAGAATAGAATATGGACTCTTGAAAGCCTGCCAGAGTTACTCTGCACTCTATCTTATCCCAAACAAAATCAGGATGGATTATTTTCATTCTTATGCTTTCTATTTTCTCATGGCTGATTAGTCTTTTCCCTGCCTTAATGATTCATCGCTGGCTCCCCTCTTCCCAAGGTCAGATCTAACATTCTTTCACATATAGTTAAATGTAATTGGTTAGATAATACTACAACGTTAAAATACAGGATTTTAGATTGACTGATTGGAGCACATAACTAGAATACTTTGACTCCTCGTCACCATGGAAATTATAACTCTGTAGTGAAAGTCAAACCTTGTGTTTATCATTGAGTAAAATAACTGTGGTTATTGAAAGCAAGATCATGTAGGCTTTCTCATGGCTGCTTATGGATGTAACAGAATAAAAAATGTTAGATGAAATATGAGGGACCATGAATTGGAAACCACAGCAAAAACAAATTTCTCAATTCATGCTACAGAAAAATACAGACACATCACATATACATCTTGAGCTAAATGAATGCAAAATCACTAGATTAATAATCTAAAATAATAATTAGTTGAAAAAGTGAAATCATCTCCATAGAACCTAAAATGATTTAAGTGACACTTTTCTAACCCATTGTGCTGCCCCACTCACACACACACACATGTAAGTGTGGTTTAGAGAGTTTATTAATGTTCCCCAGTAATTCCCTTCACCCAGCCTCAAATCCAGCCACAAACAGGCCAAGATTAATCCACAAGGCAATGGCTAATAGTCCATAAAACAATGGAAAGTCACTCCAACAAATAAGTCCACCAAACAAACTTAAATCCACCAGGCCCAACTGAAGCACACTCACAAGAGCTCACTCGGCAAAAGAAGTTCAGAGTTGCCAAGGCACAAAGTCAAGTAGGAAGCACGAGGAACAAACACAGCCGGAAACCAAACATCATGTTCCTAGCAACGCCTCCCTCTGCCTGCTGTGATAAACAGCTTTCCGGTGCAGCCCATTAAGACGGGCAGGGCCTTCTCCCGAGTAATCTGCCACATCTCTGTTGCTCTTGTCTTTTCTCTGCCCTGCATGCTCTCGGATCCACCATGGAAGGTAGCTCCTCCTCTTCACTTATCGTCTGCCCCTGCAAGCTGTCCCCAGCCAAAGCCTCCTGTAAATCTCTTTTAACCCAGTTCCTGACGTGCAAGGAATGAGCTGACCTCTGAGGAAGAATCTGAGTCGTTGTCCAAGGGAGACATCACACCCATCCACTTCCCGTATTCTATTTGTTTTGTTAAACATTTGTCAATACATCAAAAAGCAAACATGACACAGAGTCTTCCTTGATTTGACATTCTTAATGAAGTCAATTCCCAGTTGTCAATGCCTCAGAGTTACAGATTATTCTTATATAGACTGAACAACCACAACAACCATCCTAAGGCAATTTTAGATATACCATACTTCTAGTCCTTTTCAGAAGCAATTCCATATATAGAATGACATAGAATGGCTAAAACACTAAGTTACCATTAGTCTAACTGAACATGCTTGTCCCCCCAGAACAGAAATTCCAATAGAGCAGACTTCCTAATTGCATTAAAAACCCTTAGTACATTCAGCTAAATGTACAGGGATTTTTTTTCTTAGATCTTCTCCTCAATGGGTAAAGGGTGGAAACATGCTCACTACTCTGCACTTTATCCAAACACTTGGCAAATCCCTTTTGGAACCAGTCTATGAATAAGATCAGTATATGACTGCTACAAGCTAATCAGTTATATATTAGGGACTCCCTCCCCAATTCATTTCCTATTTTTCCACACCTTGCCCAGATTTTTCACCCTATTCTGGCCTGAATAGCTTCATCTTTTGAAATAAAATTATTAATATCTAATGGGTAGTAGCAGAGTGGGAGTGTTAAATAATTAATCAAAAGCAGGATTGGCAACCTGGGGCTCCAGGGGAAAATGGCTATCTCCGTTCTTGTCAAAAACTCTTATAGTGTAAACCTACACTTAAGCTGAATATGCTTTAAACACACACACACACACACACAGACACACATACACAGACACACACACAAAACAAGGCAAGCACTGAAAATTCTAGCTCTGTTCAAACGCATGACATGGTTCCAGTCCCTTTGCATTATTACACTGTTTATTATCCCCAAAATTTAACAAAGCTCTCCAGCTACCCAACAACTACCATTCCCAAGTGAATGCAAAGGATGAAGAATATTCTTTGTTTTTTAACACACAGGAATATTTCTTTGTTTCCACCCTCACTGCTTGTTCCCTTTTAATGGTTTGACTGCTGAGTGCCTAGAGCATTTAAATGTGCATGAAGTGGGAGGTTGCTGAAAATAAGTCCACAAATGCATGACAGCTATTCAGTAGTTCAGAGCCCCTTAGAGATAAAAACTTACTTTTTTAAAGGGTACTGTTTTGGAAAATGGCAGTTGAATTTTTTTTTCCCGCAACAGCCCTGAAACACTTGCATTATGAGGAAAAACAATGTGAGTGTTTGAAAGCGCTAGAGATGTAGCTCCAGCCATGGCAGCAAGCCGTCAATGACCCTTGACTTGGAGAAAGAGACACCCTGGAGCTAGCCAAAGGGAGCAACAACATTGCCACTGATGTGACACAAGAAAATGAAAAGTGCCTTTACAGAGTGTTCAACCTGTTGCAAATCCCCCAATTCTTTAAGGTTCCTTTGAACAAGAAAGAAAAAAGATGGGTAACAGCACATCTGGGGAAAGGAATGGTATGGATTTTTTTTTTTGGTAAGTAATAAAAACATCAAACTAAACGGCATCACCAGGATTGCTGAAGATACACAAAGCTCTAGATGATTGCTATAATGTCTATTTATGAACATTCATGACTTACAAAGTTACCTTTATGAAAGCAACAACAACTAACAATAACAACAAACTGCAAACAGGTAAAAAAATGGGAACATAAGAATTGCTAATATTGTCAATATGTATATTTTTTAAAAATCTTCCTATAAGACTCAACACTGCCCCTGCTACTGACATATTATCTATTATACAAGGTATGTAGTTGATCCAAATCCATTGGTGTATTGATAACTTTCAAACTCACAGCAGTCTTTGAGTTTGAAGGAAAAGTCAAAGAATTGCAGCACTGAATGGCCACAGTTTAGGTGATGAGAAAGGGTAAGAATTTATCATATCACAGGACTGTACAACAACTGGTGGAAGCAACTTTCTAGAGCAGAGTTTTTTAAATTTGGCAAATTTAAGATATGTGGGCCTCAACCAGCCAAACCAATGTCCTATAGTCTCCTCTAAGAAGGATTTGTCCTTATACGGTGATCTCCTATCCTTTCCTTATCCAGAGAGGTTCTGAGGAATTGATCTATTTACTGGTTTCTTGGTCTTTGCTGCGATCATTGGGTCCAGTTTTGCAGAGCCATCTTCAGTTCACCATGGAAGTTTGCCATGGAAGGTCCAATTTTTTACATTGCTAAAACTGAGAAATTTTGAACTTTGTTCTTGAGGGGAATAGACACTGCAAAACAAGAGACAGTAGGGTGGATCCCTAAGGGCCAAACAAATTGTACCTATGTACTCGAAGAAGGGCAGTTTAAGCAAAGTTAAAAAAAAAAAACCTGCATGGATATATAGGTAGTCCTGGACTGACAATTATTGATTTAGCAACCATTTAAAGTTATGACTTAGGTCCAGTCCACTAATGATTATAGTAGCATCCCTGTGGTCATGTGATCACAATATGGCACTTGGCAACCGGCTTGCATTTATGACAGTTGCAGCATTCCAATGTCACATGATCACCATTGTAACCTTCCCAACTATCTTCTGACAAGCAAAGTCAAGGAGGAAACTGGCAGGGAAGGTCACAAGTCATGGTGATGTAATGACTTGCTCAGTGATTGTACCTCTTAATGAATTTTCCAGTCCCAATTGTGGTTATAAGTTGAGGACTGCCAGTAATTCAAAAGTATTTGTAGAAACTTTTTAGGAAATCATAAAGTAGGACTATGGTGAAATAGTAATCTCCTGAAGTTGCATCAAGCCCTGGAATGTAACGGTTCATTTCTTGGACTCTCTACTGGACTTTTCCTGACAATCTCAGTGCAGTCAATATCAAGAATGTTGGACAATTTTACCAGGAATTTTCAAACACGGGAAAGCAGTACTACAGTAAGTGGGGTCCCAGTATGCTGGCTGATTATTGCTGGATCCTTAGTAAAGTTGTTTCTGAGGTAAAATTCAGGTGAATTAATCACTTTATAGTAATCCAGCCACTCCCATTTTCTTAAAACAACTGATATAACATTGTCCTATTCTTTTCATTCAATATACACGTTATTTTAAAAAATGCAGTGTGAGTCTTGAATGTTTCAAATTTAGTAAGAATCTGTTTTCTTTTGTTAATGGTATAGAGAAAGAAGGGGAAGGAAGAAAATGAGTACAGGTAGTCCTTGACTTACAACCACAATTTGAACCCAAAATTTCCATCGCTAAGCAAAACAGTTGTTAAGTGAGTTGTGCCCCATTTTACAACCTTTCTTGCCATAGTTGTTAAGTGAAACATTGAATTAGTTGTCAGAAGGTTAAAAAAGTTGATCACATGATCTTGGAACACTGCAACCATCTCAAATACATGACAGTTGCCAAGAGTCTGAATTTTGATCATGTGACCATGGGGATGCTACAATGGTCACATGTGTGAAAAAGAGTTATATTTTCAGTGCAGTTGTAACTTCAAATAGTCACTAAGCGAATGGTTGTAAGTCAAATACTGCCTCTAATAGTCAAAATAACAATAGATATCTTTTATTAAATAGTTCATCGGGTGGAACTTGGGAGATATGTCTTCTCTGTTGTGGCTGTGCCCTATGGAACAGCCTCCTCATTGAGGTCTGGACAGCTGTGATGAAGACCTGGCTCTTTTCCAGATGTTGAGCCAGAATCCTAGCTGAGCCTAATATAGATGTAGTTTTTGTTGTGAGTCTGTGTCAATTATAAATCTTGATTAATTTGTTACGTATGTAAGAGAAATGGCCATAAATAGTCTTTAACTAAATAAATTCACGTAAAACCCAAACAAAATACAAACTTAAATTCACTTCTTCTGGCCAGATAATGTTAATATGATAATAATCATATATCTATAGCTATGCACACATGTGCGCACGCGCGTGCACACACACACAGAGAATTAAATAACTACACCAACATGATATTGTTTATATTCCTCATGCAAGCCAAGTTATTTAAATTTAAAAAGTTATATGCCACACCTTCATTATAATGAAAAATCATCCCAATAACCAGGGGTGGGTTCCTCCCGGTTCAGACCGGATCGTCTGAACCGGTAGCAACCCGCTGGTGACGTCACTGAAGTGGATCAGCCGGTGCCTGTCCGTGGGCGCCGCCATCTTTTTTTGTGAAATTTTTGCGAATTTTTTTACTGTTTGGAAGGTTTTTCCTCTTCTGCTGCTTGAAAAAGGGCCCTCCTGCCCGCCCCCAGGTTTATACTGACCTTTATTCCTTCGCCCGAAGCACAGCTGATCAGCTCCTCAGCTGTGTTTCCAGCTGATTGCAGCTACTGAGCGTGTGCGGAAGCAAAATTGCACGAGGGAACGCGTGTGCGCAAAACGTCGCGATGCGAACCGGTGGGGAAGGTAAGTGGAACCCACCCCTGCCCATAACCTCTTAAATTTTCTAACTTTGATAGAATTGGACTGAGGCCAGTACAAAATGTGTGCCAGCTACTGATTTTTTTTAAGGCACTATATTCAAATAATAAATAGAAATTTTTCTTTCTCTGGCCAGCTTTTTGGCATAATAAAAAATGCATCTGTCTTCCATGTATCTCATATAGTCAAGAAAGATCAATCTGATTAGGTTCACAGGATCATCAAAATATTTAATTGTGAACGGAAAGACAAATGAATGGCCAAGAATAACTATTCTTTCTCCTTTGGGACGGATGGAACAGCAGCTGGAATTTGTTGACCCTCTTTCTATCTCTAATTGAAAATCCATTATTAAATCAAATATTTAGTGGAATTCTCAAAGAAGGGGCCAGGACTTTTTAATATTTACATCAAATCTGAACTTTGATGTTTCCCTCTGATTATGCCTTGAAATATGTTAGATAGGCTTCTAACATTTTGTTAGCTTTCTGTAAAGTTGTTATAGCATTTTGAGAAGCAGTTTGCCTGTCATCTAATTAGGAGATGCCACTTCCTACTTGATCAGTTTTGGCTGCAATTGTATCAACAGATGCTTGAAGTAGACTCATTGAATTTTTCATTTATTTAAACTCAACATTCATGTTTTTATTCATATGTATATAATTTTAAGCTAGTGCACAATATTTTGGAGATGGTAGATGTCCTAGCACCCAAGGAGACATATTGCTTACTACTTTTCTAAGGACAAAAAAACTACTAATGAATTGTGAATCAGGTATTCCCTTTGAAATGTATCAGGATTGAGTTCTTATTTTAGGAGGTCACAAACAAGATACAATATTTAAAATGATTATAAAATAATGTATTTATATATGTAAGTGGTATATCATCAATTTAAATGAATCATGCATAGCAATTGACAGCAAAATATACAATATCCATAGTAAAAACAAAACTTTCATGGTAATAGGACTCAAACAAATGCAGCATTGAAATAATCACAGTAGTTTTAAGAACTATCCATCCAGACCCTTATAGCCTCTGGACCAGAGGTGGGTTGCTACCAGTTCGGACCGGTTTGCCCGAACCGGTAGCAACCCCGCTGGTGACGTCACGGAGCTGGTTCGGTCAGTGCCGGTCTGTGGATGCCACCATCTTTTTTTTTGGAATTTTTTTGGGGAATTTTTTTTGGGGGAATTTTTTTTTCTTTTGCACATGCGCAGAAGCCGAGTTGCTGGCACTGCACATGTGCCACCATCTTGTTTTTGGCTTTTTTTTTTTTTGGAATTTTTTTGGAATTTTCGGCACCGCATGCACGCGCGCAGGAGGAAGCGAACCGGCGGTGAGGTAAGTTAGAACCCACTCCTGCTCTGGACCAGAGGTGGGATTCAGCAGGTTCTGACCAGTTCTGGAGAACTGGTAGTGGAAATTTTGAGTAGTTCGGAGAACTGGTAAATACCACCTCTGACTGGCCCCACCCCCATCTATTCTCTGCCTCCCGAGTCCCAGCTGATCAGGAGGAAATGGGGATTTTGCAGTTACCTTCCCCTGGAGTGGGGAGGGAATGGAGATTTTACAGTATCCTTCCCCTGGAGTGGGGTGGGAATGGAGATTTTACAGTATCCTTCCCCTGTCACACCTACAAAGCCACGCTCACCAAGCCACACCATGGCCACCTAGCCACGCCCATAGAACTGGTAGTTAAATTTTTTGAATCCCACCACTGCTCTGGACACCAGGAACAGACCTCCAGGAATATCCAATCCAGCCCAGAGAAGTAATATAAAGCTGAATATCATCAGGCTCCACAATACTCCATGCTATTGAATGACATCTCCATAAACTTGATGGTAAATGTTAAAGAGTAAGGGAAAGAGGGCCAATCCCAAAGGCACACAACAAGTGAACTGATTGGGGAGGATGCTCAGATGGATGACATGAAGGGTGTACATGGGCTGCTCCATAGATTGGGTATCACAAGCAAAGGGGCAGCACAGGTCAAGAAGGGTGCATGAGTTTCATGGGAATGTGTAAGAGGTATTGGACAGATCAAGTGCATGGGGTCATAAGGGTGTGTGAGTGGTATCATACCAGTCGGGCTGATATGGGTTGGGAACAGTACCCTAGGAGTTGCTTGGGAGTGTGCAAAAGGTGCCATGCAGGTCAGGGACAATGTGCAGGGGGCAATATGGGTTGGGAATGGTGTGTGGGGCTGCCCAAGAGGAGCCACATTGGTTGGGGAAGAAAATGAAGATTACATGATTGCAGCAGCAGCAACCAATAGCACAGAAGTAGTCACAACTTTCTGAAGTTTCATTCCTTCAAAGATCTCAGATTTTGGACACATTCTGTATTTTAGCCCATTTGAGGTACCTTGGTTAAAAAATTATTGCCCTATGACTCACTGTTTAATCCAGAAAAAAAATCATCAGGTTTAGTGGTATATAGATTTCAAGCTAGGATCAAATCTTTGTTATTGGAAACAATAGACATTCAATAAGACACAACATCACACATTTGAGTTATGTTTTGAGAAAACTTTTAATTTTGGGGGTATTTAAGGGTTGTGACAGATGCAGCAATCATGAAGTAGTGTTATGTATATGGTCAGATCCAAATTTCTTAGGAGTGGTTAAGGATTTTGGAGATTGAGGATTATTTTATTGTTGCTTTACACAATGTGTTAAGATTATCCTATGGGTTGTTTGTTGCCAAAATGCAATGGGGGGTCACAGCTCTGAAACTTGGTTTGCTAGCAAGTTTCAGGAGTGTGATTTCCAATGACACAGGTGAAGGAGGAAGTTGCATTCAGATTTAATAGATCTTGATAACAAGTCACTGTGATTTCTGAACTTTGTAGTACAGAAAGTGGCATTTGTAGCTGGAGTTGCTGTAACTGCTGGTGCCAGCATTAAAAATAGCAAAACACTTAAGGGATGTAAGCAGTGTTGCTGTTGATCTTGTTCTTTTATTTTTTAAGTTGGTCCTACTTTCTTTTATTTTCCCGGCTTCCCTTGGTCATTTCATTTTCAGCTTCAGCTTCTACAGCAGCTGAACCATTTAGGATTTTCATTTTCCATTAAGGAACTATTTCTCGATCTATTTCTTGTAATAGAAAATGAAATTTCTAAGTGACCAGCCAACAAAGAAGTAAAATAGAAGAAGTGGTATCTGGGTCGAAATGTTTTAAAGGATTATTCTCCTGAGATTTTCTATTCTTTGCATCACTTTTTACTTGACTGTTTTTTTGCCTTCAACACCCTTGGGGAGTGGGGAGTAACAAGGCCTTTGCAGTCTTTTCATCTCTGCACCCCAAGGCAGATTGGAATATATTAGATTATTTTATAAATTACTTCTAATAATGAAAATGAAGGTTTCGAATTCTCTGAAATGCTGTATGACAAATTCATTTAACGCTAAGTGAAATGAGTTTTGGGAGCTCAAGCAAGCCTTTTTAAAAACTGCCTAGCATTACTTATTTGTCATTGCAAAGGTGCAGAGCCCCCGAGATCATTAAAAATTAATGTTGCAGCAATAAGGAGTTGCCATATACCTAATCAGACCACTGTTTCGTGGCACTGTTTAGTACCAGCTAATGGCACAAATGAGTTCTCCTACAAGCAAGGTTACTTCACTTGGAATCGGCTATAGCCAGGTGAGGCAGCTAGAGTATCATAGATGAACACTCCGGCATGACATTTTTCTTCTCTTTTTTATACCCTTATGCTTGTTTCACCTATCAATCCACATAAAATATTAGACATTTTACTAAAGATAAGCATTTCTTCCATGAACGGTACATTCCCTCTAGCCATGAATTCCAGTTCCAGACAAACTGACACCAGTCACAGCTCTCAGGCTGATTTCATTGAGAATCTTAAAGTCAGCGTATGATCTGTTCCAGTTAACTCTAGCCTGGGGCCTCCCTCTCTTCCAAATAGTTTCAAAATGGCTATTCTACCATCAATGAGGATGATCTGGGTGGCCCCCAATCCCCATCTAAGGTGAACTCTGTGCTTATTTGACAAATTCATCTCAGTCCCCAATCAGGCAGAACCTCCTTAGGAAGAACCCCTGGACCAATCTTGCAGAGCCCCTGAGACAGAGGTGGATTTCAGCAGGTTCTGACCAGTTCTGGAGAACCGGTAGCAGAAATTTTGAGTAGTTCGGAGAACCGGTAGCGGAAATTTTTGACTGGCCCCGCCCCCATCTATTCTCTTCCTCCCGAGTCCCAGCTGATCGGGAGGAAATGGGGATTTTGCAGTAACCTTCCCCTGGAGTGGGGAGGGAATGGAGATTTTGCAGTAACCTTCCCCTGGAGTAGGGAGGGAATGGAGATTTTGCAGTATCCTTCCCCTGGAATGGGGTGGGAATGGAGATTTTGCAGTATCCTTCCCCTGCCACGCCCACCAAGCCACGCCCACCAAGCCATGCCCACCAAGCCACGCCAAACCCACCAAGCCACGCCCACAGAACCGGTAGTAAAAAAATTTGAATCCCACCATTGCCCTGAGATATTCAGAACACTATGTTATTCCAAGTTCCAGGGTTTTAGAGGCTGTGCCTGAGATGTTCGTACCCACTGACATCAAGTAATCTCCCCCTCTCTCTCCCCCCTCCCTCCCCCCTCTCGTTTTGAGGTGGTATAACTACTACTATTGCAGCATTCCTAGTAAAAGCCAGTCTAGAGGACAGACTGAGAGTAGGGTAATAATTGACCCAGTTGAGAGGGCATCACTGCCTCTGCAAAATTGCCTGTGAACTACTGCAGCCCAGTGATGTAAAATACATCAGCCCAAATGGGTGGGAGCAATAAAGACTATGGGGTGGGGAGGGGAGGAAATTGTACCTTAAAACCATGACAGGAAAATGAAGTTTGCCATGGGAGAAGGATGAGGAGAGAGTGCTGTTATTTGTTTCTCTTCTCCAAAATTGCCTACAGGCCTGTTTTTGGCAACAGGAGAAACAGGAAGATAAAATTTTGGTATCCATGACCTTCAGTTTTCTCAAACTCCTGTGTTTATAACATTCAAGGATTTTACCTTGCTTTTTAGGCAGCTAATATCCAACTGTTATGCAAAGAAGATTAACTCAACTGGAGAAGGGATTCCCCCCCCCCTTATTTGGCCATTTATATCCTGCCTTTGTATGGTAAACTCTAACAAGCAAATAAACCAATGCATCATTTTCAAAACGACAAATAACCCTAAAGAACAAAAGAATAATAAATACAGCATCTAAACAAAGTACCTTACAATCAATATTTTAGCAGGCTAAGATACATTAAAGCCTCTGATTAAAAATGCTCAACATATAGCAGAATTTAGCAACAATTTAAAAGTAGAGTAAAAAGCAGTGTAACACATTGGTTAGAAGAGTGTTCCATAGAGCAGGGAGTACAATTTATAAAGATTTCTTGCTTTAGTTGAAACAGATTGGAGAGGGAGGGAGAGAAAGGAAGCAACTTAAAGATTGCCACAAAGGAAGAAATTAAACAGAGGGAAGCAATGAGGTGGTAGATTTCATTAAAATTTGCATATAGCACTTTATATAAATAGATGCACATTTGGAAATGATTGCTGCAGTTGAAATAGAAATGTAATTCTTACCATTCTTTAAAACTGTAAGAATTATAATATTGACTGGGTAATCTTTCAAATGCTTCTTGAAAGAGCTTTTTGATCAGAATACAGAATAACAGCACTGGAAGGGAGCTTGCAGGTCTTCTAGTCCAACTCCCTGCTCAAGCAGGAGACTCTATGCCATTCCGGACAAATGGCTGTCCAATCTCTTCTTAAAAACCTCCAGTGATGGACCCATAGCTTCTGGAGGCAAGCCGTTCCACTGGTTAATTGTTTTCACTGCTGGGAAATTTCTCCTTATTTCTAGGTTGGATCTCTCCTTGATAAGCTTTCATGCATTACTACCCTCAGGTGCTTTGGAGAATAGGTTGATTTTCTCATCTCTGTGGCAGCCCCTCAAATATCGGAAGACTATTATTATGTCATCCCTATTCCTTCTCTTTGTTAGACTAAACATACCCAGTTCCTGCAATCATTCATCATATGGTTTAGCTCATTTTAGATCACTTTGGGTAAAAATGATTTCCTGCTACTAATCTTAATCAATTTACAATTTGCTAAGATAAAATTATATTTACATTTAACTGGAAGTGTATTTCCAGGCAACACTGAATAGAGTTCCTCAGCTCTATTAAGAGTTATTATTTCCAAAGCTTTAGTTTTATCTCCAAATTGCATGCCTCCAAACGCCATTTGGATGGGAACAATGGCAGGAGCTTGTAATCAACCCAGAGGTCATGCAGGCAATGTGAGAAATTAAGGTCGTGGCCTGATTCAGAAGGATTTCTGTTATGGTTCTTAGGACCATGGATACCCTGAATGCAGGTGATTATAACATATTCAGATTATAACATATTCAGGTGCTGCAGCATCACAACTTGGTTTGTATTCTGTTGCCAGCTAAATAACACAGGATGAATAACAGTTCGTTTTCACCTAAAAATACTTTTGAAAGGAAGATGTTCATGTTAAATTCACCCCTGAATAATCATGAAGCAAGACAACAAATTTCATGCACTTTCTCACATGGATGGACAATAAGGTAACGGAGGGGAGGGGTGATGTGAGAATTATTTCTGCTTAGGGAACTGAAATGGATGTGGACTCTGAGTAGGTTCTCAGAAGAAGCTCCTGTTTTGATATTCTGAATTGTGTAGTGCAGGGGTGAAATCCAGCAGGTTCTGACAGATTCTGGAGAACCGGTAGCCAAAATGTTGAATAGTTCAGAGAACCGGTAGCAGAAATTTTGAGTAGTTCGGAGAACCGGCAAATACCACCTCTGGCTGGCCCTGGAGTGGGGTGGGATTGGAGATTTTGCAATATCCTTCCCCTGGAGTGGGGTGGGAATGGAGATTTTGCAGTATCCTTCCCCTGTCACGCCCGCCAAGCCACGCCCACCAAGCCACACCACGCCCACCAAGCCACGCCCACAGAACTGGTAGTAAAAAAAATTGGATTTCACCACTGGTGTAGTGGCGTATAGCCCGAAATTCAAAGAAAGATTTAGTAGCTTTATATATTGAAATGACATCTATTTCAATATAATCTAGATGTTTATTAAAAAAAATGTTCAGTTATTAGATGATGATGGGAACAGAAACACACTTATCATTTGTTGATGATGGAGTAACTCATTTGCGGTTGATCATGGAGCAAATTACTCAGCAGTTCAGTTAACTATTTTAAATGAAAGAAATACAGAGACTGAACTTGTGCAATTGTTTATCTAGCTTACATTTATATTTCTAGCAACCCACTAAATCAAAATGCTCATAATTATAGTTTATGTCAGAATATGTCATTATATTATTTCAAACAGCCTTCCCAACTGGTGTTCTCCAGATGTATTATGTACCAGCTGTCATGGTCCCTTGGCAAAGCAGGAACCTGTGCCCAACACATTTCTTGTGCAGCAATTAAAGATGGCTGGTTTAAACCTTCCTTTTACTAATAAAGGATAGCACTTTTAAATTCCAAAATCTGCTATCATCCCATTATGATTAACTAATTATGGATGAACCACTGTCTGCCTTCATTAATGATCTTTTTTTTCCTTGTTTTTCTTAGTAAGTTCTAGAAAAAGCCAACTATAAATACTCTCTCTCCAGGAACTGATGTAAACTGTTGTTGTTGTTGTTTTTTTAAAAAATCAAATTAGACAGTTATATACATCCCTGTATTCTCTTTTGGGTTTAGCATTATTATATAGAACACCATAAAAGGATAAAAAATAGTAACTGAAGAAATTAAGGCATCAGGTAAAGAAAAACAATGGGAATTATAATTACCGTAAATCTATATATAACTGACTGTATATGTCATACCTTTTCGTTCTTGATTCCAGCCTATCCATACAAGCTTCATACATTACCTTTTGTTCTTTAAACTTCCCTCCTCTTTCTTTTTAAGGCTCATTTCAATTTCATCTGACTACATTTTCCTGGTTTCCCCCTTCCTCTCAATCATTTCCTTCATCTTTCATTTATTTGTTTTGTGAGGATTCATTCTTCGATAAAAGCATACACATCCTTGACTTACTCCTGGCTCATTGTTGAGCTATTTGTTAAATGTTCCCTTGATTCTCACATGGGCTTTATTTGTATTATATTACATTTTTATTAATATTTTTACTGCATTTAGCAGCCCAAACTCTAATTCAGGTAGTATACAATAACATTATTTCCTACAGTCATATGTTTCTCAGTTATCCGCTGAAGAACAGAAATCTGGGCTGCACACCCCCTGCTCAGCAGAACTTCCCAATTTTTTATTTACTGCTTATATTGTTTCAGTCAGAATTATCCCAGACACTTTTTCTACATGGTAACAAATTATCTACACATAGTTTTTTGCATTCAGTTTTGAATGGGGAAAAAATAATAGCATTCTTCCAAACAACAACGAGAGATGCAGACTTCATAATCAAGCCCAAACCATATTTTAACATTTTTACAGTTATGTCGTTTACTCCTGGAACCTTACAAGTTTTCACTATTCTTACAGCATTTATGATGTTGTTTTCATCACTTTTTCCTTAGGCGCTTGCATTCATAGCATTCGTTTCAATTATGTTCTCAAATGTATCACTCTTATTTTTGTACTGAGCTAAAAAAATATCCCTCCAAGCCTTCCCTTATTTTAGTTTCTCTCAAAATCATTTCATGATTTTTGTTTTTAATTTTTTTCAGTCTGTTAGAGCAGCAGTCCCAACCTTTTTGGTACCAGGAACCAGGATCTTATCTATTCCATCATGTCTAATTTTCGATGATTCTGTTCATAGCTCTCTTCACATTTTCCAGTCTTCTACAACTTCTTTTAATTGTTTTATGCTCCAGTTGATATCGACTTTGATGGTGTCCAACCATTTTTTTTGGTGGCCTTATTTCCTTTACTGCTGACCATTTCAAGCATAGCTGCCTTTTCCAATGAGTTTGATCACATGACATGGTCAAAATATGTCAGGCGGAATTTTGTGATTTTTGCCTCCAATGATATGTCTAGATTTATATACTACAGTACTTGCTTGTTTGTCACTTTGGTTGTCCAAGGAATGTGCAGGAGCTTCTCCAACATCACAGCTTGAATGAATTGATTTTTCTCCTCTTTATTTTTTTCATAGTCCAAATTTCACAACTATAGGCAGCTATGAAAATGCAATACTGCGGACTAATCTGCACTGATTGTTGCCAGAAAGATTTGCTTGCTTTGCCATAAACATGCTCATCGTTGTTGTGATTTGACACTTTATTTCTGCACTACATTTACTACTTTGATCAGTCTGTGATTCCAGGAAAGTGAATTCTTCCCTGCATTTAATCTTCACTGTCAGTTGTTATTTCCATTCTTTGTAGTGGTCATGGGCTTTTTTGGATGGGGGGGATGTTCTGGAAGAGGCCAAATTTCTCACTTTTTTGTTTAATTCTTTTAATCAGGTGTTTGAAGTCTACTTTGGTTTCTGAGAGTTGTGACATCAATATATTAAAAATTGTTGACGTTTCTTCCTCTAATCTTTACTCTGAGGGGTCCTTGGTGCTCTCTGAGCTTGGTTGTTTTCTTGCAGACATCCATTGATGATGTTACCTAGTTTGGGAATGAAATGTCTACAGGAAAACAACCAAGCTCAGAGAACAACAAGGACCCCTCATTTCAACCCTGAGCTACAAATGTTCACCTTTATTGGAATCTTTACTCTAATTTTTGATTCTTGAAAGTCCAGCTTCTTCATGATTACTTCAACAAACAGATTTAATAAGAAAGATGAAAGAAAGCAACTTTGCCTCACTCCTTTCTCTATCTTAAACCAATCAGTGTCACAATATGAGGTTTGTATGATATGCAATATGATCACAAGTACCATAACTCTTTCTGAAGCCAGCTTGAATATGTGATAATTCCCTTTGATGGTTGGTGCCAGATGCTCTTGTATGATCTTAAAGAGAATCTAGCTAACATGAGAGATGAGGGCAATTATGCAGTAATTGGAGCAAGCCTTAGAATTGCCCCATTTTGGCAATGAACACTAACCCTAACCCAAATCCTTCGGCCATGTGAGCAAAGAGGAAATTGCCCATCAACAATGCCCCAAATGTTTATTTCATCCCCCACATAATTGCTGAGGCCTGTACCCACCACAAAAGACTTATACCAGTAAATTTGGTAAATTAATACATGGCCGCAGGATTATGGTTAGAGTTAGTGTTACAGCTAGCCATCCTGTATTTCTGCTTCCCTTTCCTCAGCATCCTAAATGGCTGGGTCTCTTTGTCGTTGACATACAGCTTTAAAACTATTATATCCTCTCTTGTATTGTATTTTCACAGGCTGTCAGGCGCAAAAGATCTGATCTACACATGAAGGTCCAATTGATTTATTGCTAATCATGCCTATGGACAGGAATCTTCTCAACTAACAGTTAGCACCTGCTTGAGTTAGATAAAGGCCAACAGGATTCTGAGACATTGGACTTAGCTCGCTTGTGACAAAATAGAGATTCTAGGCCGATCCCTCTTTTAACTCTGGTCCCAGGTCCTACTATCTTCTGTATTGACATACACCTAACTATCTTAATTCCATTAAATGAACTTGTAACTTTCTAAGTTACAATCTTTCATATACCATGGATGTTATTAAATACATTCACAGCCCATTTTGACTACAGACAATTAAAAACCTTTACATAACATTTTTTGGTAAGATGGAGAAGATATGTTACCAGACTTAATCAAAGCCATACCATATGCAGCATTTCCTGCTAACAACGAGGACACCAAATATTATAAATACTATTAATAAGATCTTATGCTTTGACTTTTGAGCCGAGGTGGCACAGTGGTTAGAGTGCAGCACTGCAGGCTACTTCAGCTAACTGCTAGCTGCAGTTCGGCGGTTCAAATCTCACCGGCTCAAGGTTGACTCAGCCTTCCATCCTTCTGAGGTGGGTAAAATGAGGACCCAGATTGTTGGGGGCAATATGCTAACTCTGTAAACCGCTTAGAGAGGGCTGTAAAGCACTATGAAGCGGTATATAAGTCTAACTGCTACTGCTATTGCTATTTTGACAGTTTTGTCTTATTCTGCCCTGTAAAAATGAACATAATTTACTTCTTTTAATTTGACCATGAAGTTTCTGGTTAGTGCCTTGGAATTACTTCTAGATTTACCATGTAGGCAGAAAAATAATATCTACTGCTCATTTTCTTTTTTTAAAATGTTCAGCTTACTCTTTGACCCATAGTGTGCCGAATACTATATATACTCTGACCCACTGTCAACAGTTTTACTTACTAAGCCCTTTCATGAGCAAAAAATATAAATGAATTTGAAAACTCAACACTGATTCATTTCACGAGGTCATGTGTAGAAATCCTTAGCATGTAGAAAAAATTGTGAACTGTATATTAAATCTCAATGATTTTCCCTAGCAAAATTAAAATGGAAATAAACATAGCATTTTTTTAATGAAATGAAACTGTCTCAAAGGTGCTTTTCAAAAGGCAACTGGACTTTTTTTGTTTTTTTTCCTTGAAAAGTTCTGCTTCTTATCCAAGAAACTTTTTCAATTCTGAGAAGCAAAAGTTTTCAAGGAAAAAACAAAGCAAAGCCAGTTGCCTTTTGAAAAGCACCTTTGAGACAACCATGACCTGGATGATTGAGAATCACCATAGAGACTTATGAAATCAATTTTTTTTTCTTTTTCTAAAGAAAAGGAGCTTCATGATAGGCAATATGAACACCTTTGAAGCAGGGGTGAAATTCAGCAGGTTCTGAGAGGTTCTGGAGAACCAGTAGCAGAAATTTTGAGTAGTTCGGAGAGCCGGAAAATACCACCCCTGGCTGGCCCCAGAGTGGGATGGGAAAGGAGATTTTGCAGTATCCTTCCCCTGCCACGCCTACCAAGCCATGCCCACAGACCGGCAGGGAAAATTTTTGAATTTCACCCCTGCTTTGAAGCTCTTTATTGATGTATATCTACTGTAAGAAGTGTTTGAATCCTACCATGTGAGGATTTGGCAATGTTCCCAGATTAGTGCTTTGCCCTTATATTTATACAACCTCACATTTCTTAAGTGGCCAAACTAATTTTCTTTTGAGCTCAAGTCACAAAATTTCTGTTTTGTGATTTAAGACATTGGAGCTTGATGGGCTTTGGTGGTGGGCTGGTTTTCCACTGGTGAGAACTTCTAATTTCCCAACATTTGACTGCATGGATTTGCATTTTTCCAACTTCTCTGAATTCTAGTCACGATGTCCCTGCAATGGATTTTGTGACTGGCTTTGTCTTTCTTTTTGTCTACACTGCAAAAAAAGCACGGCAAGGCAAGGTTAAAGTGAGGTGAGTGGCATGAGGTGTTGGCAGATACACATTCATTAGCTGGAAGGAATGCTGTATTCTCAAAAGGAATTATTGTTTTTTGCATGGTGGCATTGAAAATATTTGCACAGCAGCACGAATCTATTCTTGAGTCTTTAGGGGTGAAGCCACTGCCCATTTGGAACCATCATTTGTAAGATAATATGCATTATAATGACATGTCTTTGCAATTGTTGCAATGATAATTATGCTCCTTTCCACTCTTTTGCAATCAACTGCTGATTAAAATGTTTATCCATAATACTTGGTCTGTTTGTTTACCAGAGCTAAAGTATTAGTAAGATAAATTGCACATAAATTGTGGAAAATAAACAGACCTGAAAATAATCTTATCCAATTCAATGAAGTTACATTTGCATTAGGATTCTGATACTGTGAGGTTATCTACAAAGAAATCCTGATTGCCACATGATGGGCCTTGGAGAATAATGCAATTGGTGACTCCAAGAGACAATAGCTCTACCACCAGCAGAATATAGGATCAAGGGCAGCAGGTCTCTGAAAACCAGTTATTGGGAACAAAGAATAGGAGAGGATTGGACTTGTTAGTCTTCAGTCTGATCTGATAAGGCTTTTGTTGAATTTTTGTGCTTTCATTTCCATGTTTATGACGCAATGTGATTTTTAAAAAAGCAGAGAATTGTTCTGCCTGACACGAGGGTAAAAAAAAACATTGTCACACGCTGCTTGTTCATCCCTACGCAATTTTAAATACTTATTAATAGATTTCAACCTTGCTTGGTCACATATTAGCTCAAGGCAAGGGATAATATCAAGTTTAAAACTGAAAGAAGAAAGGTACTGATCACTGTTTGAAAATTAGCCTCCTGCCTTTTGTTTGCTACCAGCAGTTTCACTAATCCATCTAAAAAAATGTAAGTTGTGTCTACAAAGTCTTGTGATGTATTATAGCTACTCCCAGCTTGATTCATACATTCAATAACTGCAAAAATAACGCTTTAAATTGTCTTTAGAGAAGTAGAAGAGTTGGTAAACATACAACACATAAAATATTATAGGCAATAATAAAAGCATGACCAAACTGAATGCATAAATGCTAAATACATTAAAAATATCACCCAGGAACATCAATTTCTGGACATAATACTCATATTTTAGCAATATAAGCACCATGCAAATATCCTTAAAAAAGAAATGCCAAATTGCTCTGGCATTTTAATCAGTGGGCAGGCTTATAGGTGAGTGAATGCCTTTCAAATGTCATTGTTCTAAGCCATGGCAAAATTTGTGGTGAGATCTTGATTACTCATGATTCATATACATGGAGAGAGAAAAAATAGGAAAACTTAACACCAAAAGGGAAATATTCAATTGAACCACACACTGCTAGCTAGCTAGTTAGGAGTTAAAGTCTTAGACCTGGACTGGGGACACCAAGGTTCAAGCCTTAATTCAACCACGGAGCCCACTAGGTGACATTGTATCTTTCATTGTACCCCAGCCCACCTCACCCCACCTCACATATGCCTCCTTAGTACTCTCAGAAAAAAAGGCAGATAGAAATGCTTCTGTGTGGCTGAACAAGTGGCAGTAATGCATTGGCTGTGTTTAAATCAGTCTGAGAAATGAAGCTCTGAGTGACATTCTAATTGGTTACATTTTCATGCATCCAGCTATGCTTGAACCAGGTGTTTATTTTTAGCATACAGGAGGTTATAAAAAGGTGACACGACTTCCTAATCTACCTGAGAAGCCAATCTTGCTACTCCAGAAGGACCTTGTAAGCCAATTAGTAGGCTCCTGCCACCTTAGGAATGTATGCCTTGCATATCAAAAAGGTGTCAGTTCAATCAGGCTAATCAACTGTGCCCAGGAGAAGGAAGCAACATGGAAACCAGCAATTAAGTGCCTAGATGGTTATTTCTCACCATTTGTCTAGGCTGCCTTCCCACTCCAAAACCATGGGGACGAGAACTCCCTCGCTGCTCTTGTTGCCTGAAATAGCAAGGCAGCAAAGACCAAAACAGCAGATAATCATGTTTTTTTGTTTTGATTGCCCACCACCTTATGACCATTCAGACGGGAATGCAATTTATTGCTGTGTGTAGATGGAAGGAGTAATATATACAGGGTTCACCAAAGTCAGACCCCATATACAAAATCAGGTTCATAGACAATTTATCATATAAATTACATTAAATATTCAAATTGGTTGCCAATTTCTTTTAAGTACTTCCTCACTCATTCGATGGATGACCTTTGAACATTTCTAAGTACATTTTCTCTGAACAACAGATTAATAAAATATATTATGATTGACCTTTGGGGCCTGACTTTTGTACATACATACATACATACATACATACATACATACATACATATATATATCAACTGAGTTATTACGTTGAGTTCTCTTCCTTCAAAAGATGTTGCTATTTGTAGGATTTAGCTGTTCAATATTGCTGTTGATGAGCTGATTGCAGAAACTGAGTTACCTAAGGAAAACAATATACTCTTTGGTAGTTTATTACTCATAAAATACTCTTTTAAACGATCTGGCCTTTATTTATTCTCTGTCCTTTGAAACTCAGCAGCATGGTAACAGCTTTATTATAGATTTTGAAAAGTTTTCTCTTCTTCTGATAGAATGCTCAGCAGTAGAAGATGGTTCCTCCAAAATGTTAGTCCTAGGTCCTGGCACCACTGGACCATATTTTTCAAGCTTCTTACTTGGCTTCTGTGCTTTTTCATTGTTCTTGGAAGAAGGGCCACCAAATTTGCCATAATAATGCAGTGAAATTTATCGATGTCCCACAGGAAACTAGACCTGTAAACAAATGACCTTGCTACATTAGTGTAGCAGCAGACGCAAAAAAGACTAACTGAGAAAGCTCTGAGATAAGAAGGCATGATTTAGTTGCCAGTCTATCACAGTGATTCAAGTGCTTTCTCTTTTTCCAGGAAGCTTGAATGCAGTGAGAAGTATCCTGGAAAGGGAAATAACTTTGTTAAGGTGTTTACAAATCAGCCTGGCAGAATCAGCATTCTCCAGCATCTGAGAAAGAATGGAAAAGAGCAGAAAACCAGCATTAAGAATATGATGCTGATGATGTTATAGATTCAGTCATGTCCATTTGTCTCTACATTTCCCAACCTTGTACAGCTTCTTTCAGTTGTTTTATGTTCTAGCTAGATTTGGCTTTGATGGTATCTAGCCATTGTGTTTTTTGGTTGCCTCTTTCCTTTCTACCACTGACCATTCTGAGCATAATTGCCTTTTCCAGTGAGTTAACCCATTTCAGCTGAGAGCAGAAGAGGAAACTGAAATACTGCACTGTATGTTTTGACTGACAGTACAGTCAGTGGTGAGATTCAATTTTTTTTACTACCAGTTCTGTGGGCGTGGTTTGGTGGGCGTGTCGTGGCTTGGTGGGCGTGTCGTGGCTTGGTGGGCGTGGCTTGGTGGGCGTAGCAGGGGAAGGATACTGTAAAATCTCCATTCCCACCCCACTCCAGGGGAAGGATACTGTAAAATCTCCATTCCCTCCCGATCAGCTGGGACTCGGGAGGCAGAGAATAGATGGGGGCGGGGCCAGTCAGAGGTATTTATCGGTTCTCCAAACTACTCAAAATTTCCGCTACCGGTTCTCCAGAACCTGTCAGAACCTGCTGAATCCCACCTCTGAGTAGAGTACTGTCTTCCAACTGGTGCCCTGAATTTTCTGTAGGTATGCTTTCTTTGACAGGAGACTATATTGTTTTAGACCTGCTAATTTAGGGGTTTGCCTCAGTTGCTATGCCCAACACCATCCTATGGAATAAGATTTGGCTGCCATTTTAGCTAGCTTCTCTAGGCATGAGAAGAAGCCATCTCATCTTTTATTATAGATAGCAAAATAT
The DNA here is from genome assembly GCA_003457575.1 of Thermophis baileyi. Taxonomy (NCBI): domain Eukaryota; kingdom Metazoa; phylum Chordata; class Lepidosauria; order Squamata; family Dipsadidae; genus Thermophis; species Thermophis baileyi. The sequence continues at coordinate 3,974,088 of QLTV01004098.1, forward strand.
TACAGGTTGCTTATTTTATTACTAGGTCTATATGCCACTCCAATCCAAAGGGACTCTGAATGACTTACATTCCCCCTTTTCAATAAGAAGATGAAAACAAATGAACAACCGTATTAATATTACACTACAATTAGAACCACAGTGTCAGAGGAATAACACAATACTCACCACACATAATAGACCTGTTTCCAACCCCCTCTGGAATAGCTATGTTTTAATGGTTTGATTAGCTATTCTTTATACAGTAGTTCTTTCTTTTCTTTCTTCCCTAGATCATACCCTTGCCTCATCCCCATCCCACTTTATGGATTACATGATTTTCCAGTACTAATTTAGAAGTAAATTATGGCAGAGGGAAGGATATTAAGGTGGGTACAAAAGACAGCAAAATGCTCCCATGAGTGAATCCTATTAGCATGTGCAGATGCTCAACTTTTACTCCTTCCTTCTGCTACAAGCACTGCATTTTGTAAATATTTTTGCATTTGGGAAGAATATAAAAATAGCAGGTGATTTGTCTCTTCCCCTCCCAAACTATTCTATGAGCAATAAAGGATACTTTAATTATTTCATCTAAAAAAAATCTCAAGCTACTTTCTGAAAGAAATTACAAGATTTCTTTCTCCAATACTGTACATGCAGTAATTCAGGAGGGGTTTTTTTATATCAGATTTTGATTAGCTGCCTGATTGCTTTAAATTTCCAAGATATTTGGGGAGATTATGTCAGTGGCATGAGAACTATATTCACAAATAAATATCCTTTGACAATTTCCTCCTAAATTAATACCATTATTGAACTTTATTAACAAGGTTGAACCTGATGTTTTATTATGAAAATTGGAACACTTCACATCATTGGAACACTTCCTTAAATATCCCTCATAAATGCAAATTATAATTTTTGGTAGTAGTCTGTAAAATAATTAATTGTTAATAATTCATTTAAAATATATAGGAAAGTTAAGAGCTAATCTCTTTTGGATTGAGCAGGGTCAAGAGAGCATTTATCAATCACAGAGCAGTTTGAGGGGTCTTTGGTGCTCTCTGAGCTTGCTTGTTTTCTTGCAAACATTTCATTGCCCAAATTAGATAACATCATCAGTGCTAGTAGGAAGTGTGGTTTGCTGTCACTTTATATTCTAACGGCTTGCCCTGTCAGTGTTGGTCTCAGAGATTCTTTGGTTGGGCTGTTTACTATTATTTATTGTTGGCTTCTTTGGCATTCTTGATTGGGGTTACCTGATTGTTGGTCTGATGTTAATCTTGGAGTTAGCTGGTTGATTGTCTCTTTGCATAGTCTATAGATGTTGTTAATGTCTATGTGTCTATTGATGGCTAATTTGTCAGAGTGCCAAGCTTCTAGAAATTGCCTAGCATTTTTGGACTTCGCTTGGTCTAGGATGGTCACATTTTCCCAACTGAAACTATGGTTAAGTCTGTCTATATGTTGTGAAATTAAAGTGTTTTCATCATGTCTTCTGACTGCTAGTTGGTGTTCATAGATGCGTTCTGCCAGTCTTCTGCCTGTTTGTCCTACACAGTGGCTCTTGCAGTCATTGTATGTTGTAGGTGACTCCTTTTTTTCCTTCTGGGATTTCTGGATCTTTTGATTTGCTTAGGATGTTTTGAAGGGCTTTATTTAGCTTGTGTGCTACGCTGATTCCATGTGGTTGTAGTAGTCTGTTGATGGTTTTGGAGATATTCTTGATGTATAGCAGTGTAATTCTTTTTAGGGTTTGTGTTGGTTGTGCTGTATTGGGTTGAGTGGTCAGGGACTTTTTGATAAAGTTGTGTCGATATCCATATGATATGATATGATATGATATGATATGATATGATATGATATGATATGATATGATATGATATGATATGATATGATATGATATATGATATAGATATATCCATATCATATCTTTATCACAGAACAGTTTTTAATATATTCATTTCCCATCTTTTCTCAATTGTTTTACTTTTCAGGATATTTGGAGAATATCTGTTGCCTTCTGGATATCTATCTAACTCAATCTTCTGTCATATGATTTGGTCTAGTTTCCCCCTGTGCAGTTTAGGCTCATCAGCTATCTTTCATATATAATATTCTTCCCATTTCATTATAATATGAAGCTATTTTCAAATTATGCAATGCTTACTGTATATCCAGCCACAATGCATCATCAGATGTTTTATTTTGCAAATCATAGTCTTATTTTGAACATCTTCACATTCTTCTGTTCAAGATGAACTTTCATTAGGTATTTGAAATGAACCCAGATCCTAGCTTACAAAGCTGAACTTTGAAGGAGGAGCTTAAAACCATCTTTTTTTTAAAGAAAACACTGTTGAAGTATTTTATGTGGGTCCATTTAGCAATAATGAGTAATTTCATTTATTTATTTGGAAGTCAGATAGTTTTGATTGGAATTAGTGAATCCTTTTATCTCCTTACATTCTCTATGCCAGTGCAGAGTTACCCTTGTAGATGTGTCTTTTCCTAGGAAATAGATTAGTCTTGCAGAAAAAGGCCCAGAGAGTCTATATAAGTATATTATTAATGAGCAATTGGATCAGTTCCCCAAGTAGTTAAAAATACATTTTATTTCTGTCTCAGAAATGTATGTGGAATAATTACTTAGCCTGGTCCCTAGTTAAATTAACTAAGCTACCTCATTAGAATAACTCTAACTTCATTCCTTCCCTGTTTTGCAATGTATAGCATGGGTAATAATAATTGTACAGAATTGGCTACAATTTGTACTACCCCTAAAATTTAATCATGCTAGTTGAATACAGTGCAGAGTATCTGTAGGATCAGAGGATAAGTATTACTTCTAACTGGATCATTTTCAAAGAAGCAGTTTGAATACAAATCTATTATCAGCAGAAAAAGAACTTACACAATGAAGGCTATAATCAGTGTACCAGATTCACTTTGTCTACCTTTTTCCTTCTTCATGTAGATAGAAAATGTACTACTCAAAACCCCATTGCAATCTTCCAATCCAGAGGTAGGTTCCTGCCGGTTCGGACCGGCTCTATAGAACCGGTAGCGGGAATTTCCCCCCCGCTTGCCGAACCGGCAGCGATGGCCGGCTGGACACGCCCCCGAACCGGCTCTCTCGGCAGCCCCGTACGTACTGCCATCTTGTTTTTTGCTTCTGCACATGTGCAGAAGCTGTTTTTTGCTTCTGCGCATGCGCAGAAGCAGGTTTTTTTAGCACTGTGCATGCACCCGCGCGGCGCGTGAGGAAGCGAACCTGCAGCGAGGTAAGACAGAACCCACCCCTGTTCCAATCTATGTGAGCCCTTCAAAAGAGACATACCAAGGCATCAAGTTTATCACTTATATGCTGTAGATAGACTAAACCTTTTCCCAAGGCAGATGGTCCTCTGTAAGATTTTTACTGTTTTTAAACCAAAATTGCAAAAGATTTGTGACTTCTTACCGTATCTTTCTATTGTTTCTTCCTTCAAAACTGTTTCCTCCAAACACTAGATATCCTCTTATTTAATGAACTTTGGCTTCTTCTTCCAAGCAGCCTTTTTCCAGTGAATTCATTCATATTATGAATTATTTTAAAACTTATGCAGAAGGTTATTTTAGTATTCTCTATAACTGGCAGTATATTTATTTCTATGCTCAGCTGTTTAAATGTATGATCTTGTATTTTGATAAGAATAATTAACAGTGCCAGAGCTCAACATTTTAGTGAGTCTTTCATTATGAATTTTCTTTTGAATCACTGTTTGCTTATTACTGTGATTGAGAGCTTTCTAACTTCCTTCATTTGATTTTGAAATCCCATCCTCCATTCTGCATTAGAACTTCTGAACTAGTGTAAATTAATGAAGGCTGAGATTTGCTTTTCTTTTTCAATAGAATATGAATTTCAGTTACATCAATGCAATTACTTTATATAAATACTAATTTTCACTATACTTGCAATATAGATAGCAAGGGTAGCTACACTTTTACCCTGGAGATAATTAAAATTGGTTATTTCTTCAATTTCTAACAGGAGTGCATCAGTCTCTCTGAAGTGTATGTTATGTAGCTGATCAAGTGGACTGTGATCTAGAAAAACTTATATAGTATATATAGTACTTTTTATAAGGTTCTTCGGTGACTTTGTTGCAAAAGACTTAATGGGGCTACTGCCCTTAGTTTGTCAATTGATAAAGACACTTACTATTTACGGGTCACCAGGTGGATCAAAACTCTGTGTTTAAAGTTCTCTCATTTCCTGCGTTTTGCTGAGGCGGTTGCCATTAACCGTTTGAAGCCCTCCTTGTGCATGCAGAAACGGCTTTATGTCAATCTACACCTCCCGTGGTTTTAAGGCTTGCCATTGGTTGCTTTCCTGCATATATTATAGCCTTAATTAATGCTCTGGCTAGATCTTATATTTGAGGCTGATTTTAACCGTGTAATTGTAATGTAGGTACTGATGCGTCAATACGAAATGCTTGCATCTCCCTCTGTCTTTTGGCTGTATTGTCTAAATTATTAAAAGAGACTAATTGTTTTAAATTGATAAAGTCTTTCTTAGTACTAAATAAACACCCAGAACTGGAAGATTTGGATATACTATAATGCTAAAAATAAACATTTGACTTTTCATATTCTCCAGAGCTCTTCATCAGGCTAAATTACAAAAAAGAAAATGGGGGGGGGGGGAGAGAGAGAAGAAAGGAGCTGCTGTTTGTGTAAATAGAACTACATGAATATATGGGTGTATGGCTTTGATCACAGAGTCATGGACACTATTTTGATTTTTTGACACCCTATTTGGGCATCCCTAGTTTCATTTATCTCTTCTTAAAAAGTGGGGACAGATTCGTATCTATTCCCAAGAATAAGAAAATCTGCTGTTAAACAGAAACTATATTTTTGCTAAAGGATCAGCAATTTTACATTTAATTCATTTAAGAGCCCTTGGTTCCATGCCATCTGTATCCAGGGATGATTTATTTTTGGTATCAATTTCACTTATAATTTTACCTCATTGTTTAATATATTTTGTGACTATTTTTCTCAATTCACCTGATTTTCTCCCTAAAAAATGCAGCACTTGCATTTTTTGCATATTTTTAATTCTCCCATTTTCCAATGTCCCAATGTCTTTCCTAGTGAATTTTCTGTTCCAAATATTTTAAAGCTGTTTTTAATTATTTCTCTTAATTCTTTGCCAAGTGCTCCTCAAGTCTTACTCTTTTCATTGTTTCCTTGATATACTTTGCTAGAGTTTATGTTGCTATTTATTGTCTTTTTTGCTTCCATTTTTTTAAAAAAGAAATCTTGCTTATCTCCCTTTTCTTATCGAGACCTATGTGCAGAAACAGATTTGCATATGTATATGCAACCATATTCATTGTTCTCTTTCTTTTGAACTTCTTAAATTTACATTAATTTTCTGAGGCACTGTTGAATGGCCCACCTTTTAGAATAAGACCAGGGGTGAAATGCTCCCGGTTCGCTCGTACCTGTCGGTCGCCGTAGAGCCGGTCACCAAGGTAGCACGAGGCGCCACCCACCCGCCCTGACTGCCGCCATTTGGGTTCTTTTACCCTCTGCAAATGCACAGAACGCTTTGCGCATGCACAGAGGGTAAAAGAACCCAAATGGCGGCGTCCGGGCGGGTGGGCGGCACCTCGCGCTACCTTGGCGACCAGCTCTACGGCAACCGACAGGTACGAGCAAACCAGGAGCATTTCACCCCTGGATAAGACTAATGTTTCTTCAAGAAATTAATAGCCACAAAATAGATGTAGAAGTTATTATAGAAGCACTTCAAGAAAGTCAATCTACCTTATTATTTCTACATTATACTTTAAATAGTTGGTGATGTTTATGTTGCACAGATGTATTCTTAACAGTTGATGTCACTCATTGAGGTCTATTGAATTAAGATGTAAATACATTTATTTTTATGACTAAATAACAAAGAGGCAGATGAGCAGCAATGAACAACAGATAAACAAATCAATATGAGAATATGAGAGTCAAAATCATCTTTACTTCAACAGGCCTTAGTTCTTTTTTCTACTTTTTATATAGTGCACAGTGCACTATATATAAATACTGATTGGTTACAAGCAAATATACCTGTAGTTGTGTTTGTGTTGCACAATGCAAGCTTTCATTTGACTTTCATTAGTGTAAATTAAATGAAAATGAAGCAACTCCTGCAGGATAAATTAAATTAATTACAATTGCATGAATGTACACTAATCCTGAACAATAAATGAATAATTTTGCTTTTCAGGACATAGGAAATATTTTAGCTAAAGAAACCTCCAAGTGTCTAGAAAGAATACCTCATAGAAGGCCCCAGATTGTTCTGCACACCATATCAAAGGCTGCTCATGGCTACTTTAAGATAATTGGGATCAGAATGAAACTGCTATTTTTGAAAAAGCCAGTGTTAAATGTAATGATCTAATTAGAGAAGGGCTAATTAGACTAAACAAGTAGCTAATAATAATAACTAAAGAAAAACAAAATCCTATAATTGAGATATCTGCAGAGGGAGTTTAAAGTAGTCAGCAACATTTATAGAGATAACCAAATAGGACTGTGATCCAGTAACTAAACAGCATATCACTGCTTTGTCCCTCTTCAAATGATGCCACCACTCAGGGTCCTTCAAAAAAATGTAAACAGCAATAGCCAGAAGATATTTTTTTTATCAGTTCTCCATTATTAAAGCATAATTCATAATGGAACATTTAAAGTGAAGCAATTAAATAAAGAGATAGTCACCATAGACACTTTGCTCATACAACATATTTAACTAGGCAATTAAAGACTGATACACGTGGTTTCTACAACATGGTTTAAGAGCTAGTTCTAACAATTTTAGAAGCAAAACACTAAATCAGAGCAGTCTATTACCAAAACAAGGAACAGGTGGACAAAGGCCCTTCTGCCCACAAGAGAGTGGCTTCAGGTGTGTAGATGGGAGGAAACAATATATCAGCTCTTCAAAGAAAAGCTGGATCTTGTCAAGGCTTTCTACAAATGAAGCTACTGTCCTAACCCCAGGAAGACTCCTCCATTTCTGATAGGGGGCATGTAAGGATTTTTTTCTCTATAAGTTCCTGCAAATTTTTTTTAACCATTTAACTATGATAGATGAACCCACTTGACTTTTTCCTGTAACTTTAAGCTACAATAATAATAAATCCAATTTGCTACCATTCCGTTCTCTATGTTCTTATGCTTCTCTGTCTCTCCTGTCCCTTTCATCTCAGTGTGGAGAAAGAATTAAAGGTAGAACATATCTTAGATTCCCAAGATAGAAGGGACAAACTGGAATATCTGATACATTGGAAGGGCTACCTAGGTGACAACCCACATTCTCTGACGATTTCATTTACAATACCCACATGAGCCCAAGCCTAACTGGTCTTACAGTCTCTCCTGGACCTATCAACTCTTTGAACTTCTTCTGAAAAGGAAGGATGTGACAGTAAGGTATGACTAGCATAGAAATGAGAATAGAAAAGAAAAGGCCTCTGAAAACTAAACTGATTCTGTTCTTTTCTTCAAACCCCTATCCCTTTGCGAGAGTCAGATTACTTCATGTATCTGCTCTATGGTTAACTCAGTAATCAAGTTTAGAATACTGTGATGTATCCAGCAACATTATCCTAAAACAGAAACAATAACTTATCACATCCTGGGCTACCTGGGTCACCTCACGTGAGGCCCTCATAGCAACAATTCCACTCTGATGCCAACACTGGAGGCTGAGCAAGTCCTCTTGAGGACTAAGGATATTGAAATGAATTCATTTCTGTGATGAGCTAAAAATGAAAATTGAGGCAATGAGCTATTATGCTACCTCTTGTTCATGATGTCTCTTGATATATATATAATTTTTTTTGGCATATGTGGAATGATTCTCACATTGCTTTTCTTTGGTCTATATGGAATTTTAACAATATTTTAAAGTGGAACTGGGGCTTTTGCGCTTTTGTAATTTCTAAATGGAGAAATTTGAAACACACATGCTCCCAGGTTCAGAGAAAGAGGTTTTGAAAATTGCAAATATGTGTGTTTAGCAAATTCACCTGAGACTAAGGCTTTAAGATGTTAATTTATTCAGTTCTAAACCACTCAATTAAGATCATGCTCAGAACTGTTTTCTATGACAAGAGCTGCTAACCATCTGTTAAGACAATTTCATGCCAGCAATCTTGAATTCGACAACAGTAGTGTGCTTGAAATTTCCTAGCTGGTAATAAATATCATCTGTTCCTCCTTAACCCTCCCTTAGAAAGTAAGAAGGGATGGGCAATAATTTATGTTTACTTAGGTGAATTTGCTTATAATGTATGAAGTTGCCATGACAAAAAGATAAAGTGGATTTAGTTCATGAAAGCAAAGACTGTAATAAAATATTGTGCCATAAGACATTTTGTTTTTTTATGCTGTAATGCAAATCCAGTTGTCAATGCTTTTCTCTGAGATTAGAGAGAATGATTTCTGAATATGGATTTTTCCAGAAAAATTGAATTGCAACTAGTTTTATCCCAGGCAACATGCTGGCTGGGTGGGTTGGTTAGGAATTACATAGCAATGGAAAAGATGATAGAGGGTTTTTCACCTTTAAGCATTTTATCTATACCAATCAGTTGCTTTTGAACAACTAAACAGAGCTAGGAAAATAAAGTGCTTTTTTTTTTTGGTCTTTTTAGCACATCAGGTGTTTTTTTTCATTACCTAGTAAAGGGAAATCAGAGAAGCAAATATAATAATATAATATAATAACAGAGTTGGAAGGGACCTTGGAGGTCTTCTAATCCAACCCCCTGCTTAGGCAGGAAACCCTACACCACTTCAGACAAATGGTTATCCAACATCTTCTTAAAAACTTCCAGTGTTGGAGCATTCACAACTTCTGGAGGCAAGTTGTTCCACTGATTAATTGTTCTAACTGTCAGGAAATTTCTCCTTAGTTCTAAGTTGCTTCTCTCCTTGATTAGTTTCCATCCATTGCTTCTTGTACTACCCTCAGGTGCTTTGGAGAATAGCTTCGCTCCCTCTTGTTTGTGGCAGCCCTTGAGATATTGGAACACTGCTATCATGTCTCCCCTAGTCCTTCTTTTCATTAAACTAGACATACCCAGTTCCTGCAACCGATCTTCATATGTTATAGCCTCCAATCCCCTAATCATCTTTGTTGCCCTTCTCTGCACGCTTTCTAGAGTCTCCATATCCTTTATCCTAATCCACATCCACATCCTAATCCATTGCATATGCATTTTTATGGGCAATGTTTCATATTGGTCAAAGCCACATTCTGTAATCATTTTCCAGCTAGTAATAAAAAAATCTAGCATTAAATAAATAAGAAAAGGCAATGCCTGACTTTATGATAGCTATATTATTTTAAATGAAGTAAAACACCCCTCTCCCTACATTAAGGCAAAGAGATTGAATGTGACCTCACGGACATGTGTAGTTCTTTTCTGTTCCTGTTTCTTTGCATGCATTTCCAATTTCTTGGTACCCTACTCCGCTTCCCTTGTTCTGGAAAAAGGAGAGAGAAAAGGCATGAGAAAACACAAAATTCTTAAACATATTAGCAAGCTATTAGTAGAACAGGAAGACGTGCACTGTGTTTCTTCTCTGCTCTAGGGCTTGGTCAGATGCATACAATGCATCATTCTGTCAGCGACACACTGCTGAACTTGTCAGCTGCTTCTATTATCAACTATAAATTTGGGGATGGAGCCAAGAGAATATGAAAATTCAGTTGCTTTTGATTAGCCTGTCCTTTTTTAAATTGTAAGTTATAATCACAATATGTAAGAATAGAACAAAGGATAAGATAAATAGATTACTGACTATTTTAAATATTCTCATTTTAAAATATCAATGTATAGCAACTTATAAATGCTGGCCATTTCATATGTTAAAGTAATTTATTTATTATACAGCATTATTACTGAATTAATCTATGACATCTAAACTGGTTTCTGACAGCTCGTGGAGCACAAAAAAATAGCTATTGGAGGGAGGACTCTGCCGGCCCCTCGTGAAACCTCAGCTGATATGCAAGTCATATGTATACAAAAGTTCTATATATCTTAGTTTTGCTTAGTTAGATATGCTATAGATATGACATCCATAGATTTTTACTCAAAATCTTCCTCACTGAGTTAATGATATAAGTAAGTCCATTCAGACATGATGAAACATAGTAAAAGTCAACACATGAGCAGCAGTTAAAACAGAGTGCCTATGGCATACAAAAAGGTGCCTATATTTGTACAGCATGGATGTGTCACTGAAGCAGTGATGAGTTTTCAGGTTGAATGGTTTAGTTTTCTGGTGTCCTGATATTTTACTGGCAAAAGCAATGCTTTTAATGAAAACAATATATCTACAGTATATCTATATCTCTCTATCTCTATAGTCTATATCAGTGATGGCGAACCTTTTTGGCACCGAGTGCCTGCGTGTGCGTGCATGCTCGCACGCCGGAGCACCAGAAACCCAAGGACCAGACCTGGTATGCGCACGCCAGCCAGCTGGTCTTCACGCGCCCCGGAGTGCCAGAAACCTGAAAACCAGGTGGCTGGCACGCATGCGCAGGTGGCCAGTGTGCATGCGCAGCTGGTCTTTGGGTTTCCGGCACTCCGGCACATGCAAAGACCAGCTTGCTGGCGTGCATGCATGTGCTGGAACCCCAAAAACCAGATGGCCAGTGCGCATCCGCAGGTGGCTGGTCTTCGGGTTTCCGGCGCTCTGGCGTACACGAAGACCAGCTGGCACCAGCGCGTGTACCCACAGAGAGGGCTCTGCATGCCACCTCTGGCACGCGTGCCATAGGTTCGCCATCACGGGTCTATATCATCTATATATCTATTCATGTATTCATATTTATTTACAGTATATATAGGAGATTATGCCCAGAGTCCACAGTGAAGTCCATGGTAAAGCTGAGTCTTGAAAATTTATTTCTCCAGAGTCTACACCCTAACTGCTATGTCCCATTGCAAATAGAACATCTGTAATTTAGAATTCAGAGTGTCTTGGTGTATGATTTTTTTATATTATAGGGCACGCAAAGTAACAAAATAAGTGTGGATGAATCTATATTGCATCTTCTCCCTCTCCTGTTTCCTCTTTTCTCTCTTTGTCTCTCTCTCTCTCTCTCTCACACACACACACATTTCAGATGCTCACAGTGCTTAGTATAATGCAGACTCCTTCTCCTCTTCCTCCTCTAGACTAGGTTACAGAAAATCCAGTTCCATTTGTTTTTGAATAAGTTCCTGTAAATTAATTAGAAAAATGTCAAAAGCTTTGTATTTGGAACAAAAACAATACAGAAAGCTCATCCCAAACGCTTTAATAAAATCCAGGGAATGAAATAGTATCACAGCCTTAGCCATGGTGCCAGAAAAAGATGTAGTCCTCCCTAAACTGTTCTCTATCAGGATCAATGTAAAGTGGTACATATAATCCAAATTTGCACAGCAGAGCAATAGTAAATAAAATCAGTTGTTATGACCATAGTGTTTACACAGTTGAGGTCCATATTCAGACAGAGGTGTACAACAAATGCTACTTTGCTATCACATTCATTTTTATTATTAAACACATTGATTTAGTTATCTGTGCATCAACCTCACCGTTCCCTTCTTTCTAATTTATTCAGATTTATTGCTCTTGTTTCTTTCTCCTGGTTTTCATTGGCCAACATTATTTCACCTTAAAATAAAACTGATCAGATATAGTTACATATACTAAAAGGTTCTTGAATCTTTTAGAATAATTACAAGATTGTTTATTTATTTTATTTATTTATTTGTCAAACATGTACAAGATAGCAGGTATAGGTATAAACATAAACAAAGGAAGTAAGTACAGATAAATGGGGACAGTAAGACAGGGACGGTAGGCACGCTGGTGCGCTCCACACAACTGCATGGTTATGTCTGATCATTACTCTTTATCAGACATTAGAAGACAAATTTGCCAACCGGTGGTTTTCTAAGAGAGAAAAGAGTAGATTCTCAAAAGTTTCAGCTGACCAGTGCCTTGAATGACTTTCTAGATGTCTTCTAAGTAATTCTTAGCATGTAACTAAATTATAAGAAAATCAGTCTGGGGCTGCAAATACAGATACAGTTCCTTTGTTTAGATTTAGAAGAAATTATATATTAAGTGGGGACAGAAAATCTAAAGTAGTCGCAAGACCTTTACATGGAAAGATGTATCAAAATGTGTAATACACCCACACTCAAAATATTAGAATTGTATTGAATAATTTGCAGTTTTAAACCCCTGTTTTCTAATTTCTCCCTACTTTCCTTCCAACCTTTCTTTGACTTATTGTGCCTATTAAAAGAAAATGGCTCCAAATGATTTCCAACTGAGCAAATGAATACCTGACATTCAAAACTGTTTTGACCCTCTGGCATTCATTTCTTTCACAGTAATGAAATGCATGGGTCCCATTAATTTTGGGCTTTTCATTTATGGCAAAACAAGTGAACATCAATACCTTCAGATTTGTCATTCTTATTTCTTCTTCGAAGAGTTCTATATTCTTTTTATTCTCAGAGGACCTAGTGGAAGAATGTGACTATTAGCATGGCCTCAGGATAAATAATTCAGACATGAACTATGAAGAATGAATTATTGGCTTCATTTAAATACATGTCCTTAAAACCTTGGCATAATAAATGTTGAGCAAAATCAGAGGTATATAAGGCTATCTAATATGTAGTTTAATTGTTGTAGGACCAAGATAATAATAATAATAATAATAATAAT
>QLTV01004098.1:3998004-4023061 GCA_003457575.1 Thermophis baileyi
AGCTATTAATTACTTTTAGCAGAAAATAAAGCCTAAACTTGTAGTTCCATAATGATAATAAATTATGTTTTTAGCATTCCTTTCCTACAAATCTTCAGACTTAATAAGGATCTAAACCTCAAGAATCTTCCTTAGAACTACCAGATGTTTTTCTAGAAAACCAATTTCCACTAATCAAATTATTATTTAAAACATATTTTTCATTATTTCCAATGATGGGATTAATATAATTTCTGACTTTGCATTAGTGCTTTAAAGAAACTAGCACAAAATATTTCATCTTTAGGTGTGCTAGCAATATAACAGGACATCCCTTATTTATTAAAATAATTTATATTCCGCTTTTCCACAATCAGAATGACTTGCAATAAAATATGAAACTTCCGCTTAGAAAAGGATAGAACATACAAGTTCAATTTGGCAGTTCAAATCTCACCAGGCTCAAGGTTGACACAGTCTTCCATCCTTCTCATAAAATGAGAACCCAAATTGTTGGGGGCAATATGCTGACTCTGCTAGAGGGGGCTGTAAAGCACCATAAAGCGGTATATAAGTCTAAGTGTTATTGCTATGCAATATCTTCTGCTGAGCCATTGGGTTACTTTCCATAAGACTAAATGAGAAAAAGGGTGTCCCTTTCAATGAATATCAGTGAAATTTACATAGGGATATATAGCACCATACTTTGTCAACTCTATCCATTATTACCATTTGAAATTGACAATTTTTCACCTGCAGAAATTTATTCTATCAGTGTTATCACTTCATCTCCTAAATAAAAAAAACTTGAAGCTCATAAATGCTTAAATTTTCCTAGTAAGGATAAATTTGTCAAAATGAAGATACTGACCAGGTTATTGTATCAGTAGTAGTAAATAGATAGGGAAATTGTATCTCGTTGAGGCCTTTGAGGCGAGGGGAGGCCAGACACCCTAACCCTAACCCTAACCCTTGACGTGAGTGACATCAAGTTGGCCACGCCCACCCAGTCACATGACCAACCAGCCACACCCACCCAGTCACATGATCGCCCAGCTACGCCCACCCAGTCACATGACAACCAAGCCATGCCACGCCCGTCACATGACCACAAAGCCATGCCCACCCAGTCACATGATCATGAAGCCATGCCCACAAAATAAGCTACGCCCACAGAACCGGTAGTAAAAAAATTTAGAACCTACCCCTGCACCACAGATAATAATGTTACTATATAGTGCTTTTATAGCTTGGTATATTTTATTTTAGAGTTTAACATTTCAGCTATAAGAACCTCATAGTATAGCTATCTAGGTGGGGAGATTAGCAGAGTGATGTTTGTATTAATTTTCTATTAAAATTTAGCTTTGCTGATTCTTAGTTATCCAAATGCCTGCCTAGCATCACTACTTTGGTTGAGAAATAACAAAGAGGAAGCTAACATAACAACTTGCCACAGGGGTGACATTCAAATTTTTTCCCTACCAGTTCTGTGGGTGCCATGCCCACAGAACCGACAGAAAAGTTCAGCCAAGTCTTCTAGCATTCAACCTGGCTGCTTCTCGCCTCCTTCTCATGTTTGCTCTGTGTGTATGAGCCCGAGAAGGAGGAGAGGAGTGAGTGGGAGGGATGGGGCCAGTCAGTGGTGCGATTTACCTGTTCTCCGAACTGCGCATAATCGCTGCCACAGGTTCTATAGAACCTGTCTGAACCTGCTGAATTTCACCCCTGACTTGCCAGGAGTTCAGTGGAAGAATTCAGTTGCCTACACTTTCCATAGTTGCCTTAATACTTCCATTACAGTTTGGTGTAGTAGTTAAGGCACCAGGTTAGAAAGCAGGAGACTGTGAGTTCAAGTCCCGTCTTAGTCATGAAAGCCAGCTTGTTGACTTTAGGCCAACCACTCTCTCTCAGCCCAACCTACCTCACAGGGTTCTTGTTAGGAGGAGGAAAATGTTTTGGATATGTTTGCTGCCTTGAGTTATTTGTAAAAATAATAAAGACAGGATACAAATTAGATAAACAAATAAATACAATTCAGAAATTTCTTGCATAGACAATTATTTTGGACATCACTCATATCAAGTTTACAGTATTGAAACCTAGGACTGACTCAGATGAGCTGGATGGTGTAGAAATTTGATAAATAAACATAGATTTACTCCACTCATTTCCCCAGTTTATTAATTCTCTGCTTGTAGAGCATGGGTAGGTAATCAAAACCTTTTCAAATATTAGTGAAGATAAACCTGGCTAGTATTCTGCAATCATATAGTAACATATAGAGAGCTTTTAGGTTTTTCAATCCCCTTCAAGAAGTATCTGGATATCCAGTATTGCAAATGGCACTAGGTGAATATAAATTAATCTTTATGCTTGCATAGGTCCCAGAATTTCCAAGTGTCGTAATATGTTGAATCCTATAGTTGATGTTAATGGTAGCATACATAACAGGCAAGGCATAGCCTGAGAGTCAGACAAAGGAAGAAAAGGGTTAAATTTAGCCTTCGTGGCATTTCTTTCTAAACTTCTTTTTAAAGAAAAGTTAAATGTTATTATTTCCCTGAGTGATTAATTTCATAGTCCAGCTCTTCTGGGAAATTGCAACATTTTTCCACAATCTACTTCGATGCTATTTTACGTAAATGAACTCCATAGAAATCACATTTATCACAAAGATTTAGATTACTTTTATGCTTGTTTCCCCCCTCAGTCAAAGGCCAGAGGAAAGCAGTTTTTATTTTCAGTATTTCCCTGTAATTTGTATCTTTCTGAATTTTTCATCGACTATGCATAGAACAATTGGTTTCAGAAAGGTTGGCTTATCACTGTTTCCAAGGTATACTCAATTATATCAAAACTGAACAAATAGAAATGTTTTGAACATAGTTCTATATTTCTCCTTTTATATCTCTTACATTGTAAAACGCACCACAATTTATGCCATCATCCTACTGAATTTTGTACCTTCAGTCCAGATTGTATGGCACTTATGAGTATTTATGAATACATGAAAACTCTAGTATACTGATGACACAGAATGTAGTTTGGATATTCCATGTTGCAGGGAAAGAGAAAAGGAGATACAGAATTCCCAATTGAGTGGCAGCTTCATGGCTCTTAAAGTATTCAGCTTCAACTTAAGCTCCTTTTGTGTGATACTAAATGCCAATTATAAAAGCTAATTTTTATATGTCATTTTACTACATTAATATGACTTTGTTTTCTATAGCCCTGAGTTTCTTCTAATCTAATTGGAATCGCCACTGGCCCAAATCCCTTCTTCACTTGTTTTTGAGGATAGGTCATGACAAACATATTAACTGCCTGTAGTCATTGCTACAGCGAACAGCATGCCTTCTTTTATTTTGCAATTCACTCCCCAACTCTTCTTAATTTCTTTATCCCAATTATAATCAAAAGTTCCTTTCTCCATCACAGAGGGACAGCTTGCCAGGTAACACAAAAACAGTGATCCAAGAGCTACTAATACAGTCAAATTCTCTTTCTTCACTAGCCTGTAATTTGCAATGCTGTGACTTCTTGGCAACCATGTTTGCCCTCCCAAAGTGCTGGCAACTGACAGAATTGGCAATAAGTGGAAGGCAAGACATCTCTCAGAAGCCCTTTTTGGAGAAAATAAATATGTAATCCCAAAACTAGTCTCCATTTTAGGATCCCAACATTGTTCCTTGCCCGTTAAACAACTTATAGAGTATGTTCCTGAGCCATTTTTATTCTCAGGAAGCATAGTTCTATATGTCAGTCAACTAACTACTTCTGAATAAGCTCTTTTGACTCCCTTTGTTTCACATCTGCAATTAAAAGAGTATTTAATGTTCAAGAAAATGATACAAAAACACAGTGGCAAGAAGCTAAAATAGGCTGTAGTCAACATTTTGTGCTGTCAAGGACTACCTGGTAGATAGAACAGTTCTGTTTTCTATGCATCCAGAAAAAATTATGCTCCAAAATTATTTGCTTCTCTATAGTATGATGCCACAAGCACCAATTGGCAAAATAAACAGTTATCAGTTACTGCTAAGAAAGCAGAAATAAAAATCTGCCGACAGATAAATACCAACAGATAAGATGAGAATCGAGTGATATAATGGTCAACTGTATACATTATGACCAAATTATCTCCAAACTGCCTTTATGGTAATGGTCTTGTAGCTTAAAACAACTTTTCTCTCATGCTTTTCCAAAAAGGAAAATCACACAATGCTACAGAACCCTCAGTCCCAATGTTATTTTTGCTTCTTCTTTAATATTGAAACATTTTTTTCATTCTTCCTTCTATTTATATCAGCATACACCCAGCATTTATATGCAATCTTCCTAAGCACTGTATATAAAGTTAAGCAAGTTTAAAATGGATTGAACTACAAAGATAGAATAATTGTAAGAATCAGACAGGATTAATAGTTGGCTTACTGGGGTTAATCAAAGAAAATGGGGATGAATAATGGGATATACTTATTACTTAAGTTATTCTCCAGTGAGGTTGCAGGATAGTCCAGGAATGGAATGGGTGATGACTTTGTCCTTCTGCCTGGAGACTGAGTCATAATTTTTAGCCACGCCCCCATCGCCTCTCTCTCTGGCGTTGCCTCTGTCACTGACTCCAGTTATCGACTCAGTCCTCACCAGAGAGACACGCTTCGCTTAGTGGCTGTTTACCTCTAGGCAGAAGAAGAGTCATTTTTCCATTCAGGTTTTTCCAGCAACCTACAACACTGTTATTGAAGCCATCTCTCATAGCACAGGTTTGAATTTGGCGCTAAGCGCCGGACGGCGCCTGCCGGGCTTAGGCTGCCTCAGCGGGGTTTTGGACAGTAATATCGGCCATTACATTGAGGGTTAAAACACGAGCAGGCTACCCTGGGTCCGCCCCAGCTGCCGCCCGTAAAGGAGCCGATTTGCCCGCCTCAGCCTTTAATCGCCCATATTTCGTCAGAGCAGGCTTCCCTGGGTCCGCCCCAGATGCCGCCCGCACAGAGCCTTTTTTTTTCCGGCCTCTTCCTCACCGATTGCTTCGCTCTCCCTCAGCGAGCTACGGAGCAGGCTTCCCTGGGTCCGCCCCAGCCGCTGCCCATACTGAAGCAGAAACTGCTCCCGTTCACCTGTCAGCCATTCGCCTCGTGTCCCCTCTAGCGAGCCTGCTGCCTCGGGTCTAGTAACTCTATTTCGTTCCGAGCAGCACTGAGGAGAGAGAAGCACTTGGGGCTTGTTATCTGGGCTGGCCAAACCGGTATCAATCGGAGCTGCCGCCTCAATCCACCCCTGTCTGTAATAAAAATTATTTTTACCTCAGAGGCATTTCAAAATGGCGGCCCAACATTCCTCCTCTCAGCTGAGAGGCTCCAGTCAGAATCAAGATAGAATAATTGTAAGAATCAGACAGGATTAATAGTTGGCTTACTGGGGTTAATAAAAGAAAATGGGGATGAATAATGGGATATACTTATTACTTACGTTATTTTCACACTTACTGGTTTGTAAATTATCAGGTGTCACCAAGAAACAAGATATATAAGGCAAATAAATATTTGTGATATGCAAAGACAACACTTTAAAAGCAATTAAAGAGGCAATAAATAGTTCTGAACAACAAAGGGTTTCCGTATTACTGAAATGTCAAAAACTCAAGAAAATGTAAAAAATATATCATAAACCTACATTCCCTGAATAAAATAACTAAAAGACTTCCTGAGCAGCTATTTTGAATCTTTGAGTTTATTCATAAGAATATCTAACTGAAGTGTCTCCTATTTTTCAATCAAATCAAGGAGATCCTTCAGAGTTCCTGCTCAGGAAAACAGAAATCCTTACAAAATTAAACCACCCAACAATACTATATTTTTGGAAAGGGACTTTTAAACTGTTATAATAGGTAGCTTGGGCTAAGGTAGATAGGGTGTTAGTGCTAATGAAGTAGCATAGTTTTTGAATTTTCTTTTATTTTACAACAGTGACACCATATTCTGTACCAACAGTAGCTTCTAGTCTGTTCAGTGGTGCCTCAAGGACTGGACCTCAGGACCAAATTCAAATTATATTCCAGATGATGGAGATGGTAAACAACAGGCCTAGTAAATGGGCTTCTCTTAGTTATATGTGTTTTATTACACATATTTGAAAATATAATTTTAATGCAATGAATGCTATTTATTCCCAAGTCTAATTAATGGCAGTCTAGAAGATCCTTACATCCAGCATCTTGTAGCTAGTTGCACATGGATCAATCTTAAAAACATGATCCAAGTTGAGTGCATTTATTTGTAAATGAAGTGGAAGGCAGGAGGCCTAGTATATGATTTATATGTGTATTTGGATATCTGGATAGTGTAATATATGGAGCATGATCAAAAAGCTAAATAAAAGTGTAGTTCTAGTCAAAAGTTTTTAGTATATTGTCTTTGATCTGCCTGTGCAAATGGATTTGTGCCAGTTTACTAGTTTCCTTCCAGCAGAAAGCAAAGCCAGTGCTTTATAATTAAAACTATTGATCAGTATGTTCACATTTTATATAGTATCTATTATTGTTCACTGTTTTATCCATTTTATTCACATTGCATTGCCATATTTTCCTTGCTTGCATACTTTCTTGCTTGCTTTCCTGCCCAGAAAAAGAGAAAACCCATAATGTTGAAGACAGAAAGAGGGAGACTGAGAGAGAAAAAGAAGGAGCAATAGCTTTAAAACCATTACATATCTTGAAGAAATTATAGATATTGATTTACATTCTCCTCCTTATGCATATCAGATTTAAATGGCAATAGTTCTTCTCAAAAGCCACACTGGAAATGTGATTAAGATGAATGCTCAATTTGTTTGTTTATATAAAAGATTGTATATAGCTTACTCCAGAGGCTGAAGTAGCCTCTTCAGAGCCTTGTGGCGAGATGGGCACAAGAGATGTTATTATTGGAACAAAATTTCCTCCTGGTAGTCATATGTTGTATGGATTCAGATTTGCCAAAAGAGATAGTCCTGCAACTATCCATGTAGAACTGTATAAATGACCAATGGTACAACCTAGATGAAACTTAGTCAATGGTAGTGATTTCTAGAGAACTGAAATATACTTAATAGGAATTGATAGTCACTGCAGATGTTCTCCATAGTAGGTGGAGCTAACCTCCAAGTGTGGGATGACACCGTCCCTTCAGCCAATAAGGACTGAGTCTGACGAATTAATATTCTTCGTGTCCTGCCTCACTTACCCCTCTTTGACTCAGTCCTTGGCCTGAATAGGACGCGTTTTACCTTGCTCCCATTCTTGTGAGGATTTCTTTAGTCATCGAGTTCCACAAGGCTTCTTTTTACTTCAAAACTGTGAGTTTCCCCAGCTGACTACTCCAACATCGTAGTCCCTGGGTTGAGGGCGTCGAGAGCTGCGACTCTCCTATTTCGCCATCGAGCCGAGGGCCCTGTCAGCTGTCTGGGGGTCCCCCCCTAGCTTGGCCTTTTCGGAGCTTGTCTCCATCTAATTCCGGCTCTAATTGCGGCTGAGCGACCTGGCTTTATCAGACGATTTCCAGCTGTCACAGGAGCTTCACGCTCGGGTAACCAATGGCCAGGAGAGCTTTTGCGCTCTTTTTCGCTCCCAGGGTGGTGACTTCTGACAACTCTCCCACCCTCCGGCAAAGAGGTTTTTACCTCATAGGCCGGCATAGCTGCTTGACACTTGGCGTTTGCCTTCCCTAGCTGAGCCAGCGACTGCCGAGTGCCGGTTGATGATTCCCTCGCTGCCTCCTTGCTGCTGTCACCCGCCAGCCCTGCTCGAGGACGACGTCGGCCCGACCAGCTGGTCGGAGCCGCCGTGCCTGCGGAGTATCGCAGTGCTGCACGGGCGGTTCGTTATCTCGACTGCCCACGTCGTTTTGTACTTCGTGTAATAGGAGAGAGCGGCGACCATTTTGAGGGACCGGCGGCCATTTTGGTGACTGGTTTGCCTGGACCAGCCATATTGAAGGCGCAGCGGACACTTCAGAGCCTTGTGGCGAGACGGGCACAAGAGATGTTATTATTGGAACAAAATTTCCTCCTGGTAGTCATATGTTGTATGGATTCAGATTTGCCAAAAGGGATAGTCCTGCAACTATCCATGTAGAACTGTATAAATGACCAATGGTACAACCTAGATGAAACTTAGTCAATGGTAGTGATTTCTAGAGAACTGAAATATACTTAATAGGAATTGATAGTCACTGCAGATGTTCTCCATAGTTTTCATCAATTAGCAGTGCAATTTCCAGACACTTTTCAAGGTCAACCCCACCTACAAGGCACTGCAATCATTAAACTAAGGGTTGTTGTTGTTGTTAGTTGCGAAGTCGTGTCTGACCCATCGCGATCCCATGGACAACGTTCCTCTAGGCCTTCCTGTTCTCTACCATCCTCTGGAGTCCATTTAAGCTCACGCCAACTGCTTCAGTGACTCCATCCAGCCACCTCATTCTCTGTCGTCCCCTTCTTCTTTTGCCCTCAATCTTTCCCAGCATTAGGCTCTTCTCCAGTGAGTCCTTCCTTCTCATTTGGTGGCCAAAGTATTTGAGTTTCATCTTCAGGATCTGGCCTTCTAAAGAGCAGTCAGAGTTGATCTCCTCTAGGACTGACTGGTTTGATCGCCTTGCAGTCCAAGGGACTCGCAGGAGTCTTCTCCAGCACCATAGTTCAAAGGCCTCAATTCTTTGGCGCTCAGCCTTTCTTATGGTCCAACTTTCACAGCCATACATTGCAACTGGGAAAACCATAGCCTTGACTATACGCACTTTTGTTGGCAGGGTGATGTCTCTGCTTTTTAGTATGCTGTCTAGATTTGTCTTAGCTTTCCTCCCCAGGAGCAAGCGTCTTTTAATTTCTTGGCTGCAGTCCCCATCTGCGGTGATCTTGGAGCCCAGGAAAATATAATCTGTCACTACCTCAATTTCTTCCCCATCTATTTGCCAGGAATTGAGACGGCCGGATGCCATGATCTTAGTTTTCTTCATGTTGCGTTTCAAGCCAACTTTTGCACTCTCCTTCTTCCCCCGCATCCAGAGGCTCTTTAGTTCCTCTTCACTTTCTGCCATTAGAGTGGTATCATCTGCATCTCTGAGGTTGTTGATATTTCTCCTGGCAATCTTAATTCCAACTTTTGATTCATCTAGCCCCACCTTTCTCATGATGTGCTCTGCATATAAGTTAAATAGGCAGGGTGACAGTATACAGCTTTGCTGGACTCCTTTCCCAATTTTGAACCAATCAGTGGTTCCGTGCCCAGTTCTCACTGTTGCTTCTTGACCCGCATATAGGTTTCTCAAGAGACAAATAAGATGGTCTGCTACTAAGGGTAATTGTTATTAAGTCCAGCAAATACATTTTTCCTAGAGCCAACTGAATATACATATTGTTATTGCACTATTCATATATTATATACATAGTTGATTATAAACCAAGTTTGTTAAAACTGAAACAATCTAAAAGTCAAATAAACAAACTTTCCAAGTGAAAATTTGCATGAATCAATGCATCTCTATTGGTAATTTGGTCCAACCCACATCACACATACATAGAAAACTAGTAAACCTTTCATAGAAAAGAAATAGAGGAACATTGTCATGTAAGTTAACTAGCAAATAAAAAATGCTATATTAATTTTGTTGCCCTTTCTCTCATTTGATTTATTCAAGCTAATGGACTATGTATTATATGCACAAACAGTATACAAATCAACCAAGGAGGATACTTGCAGATCTACTACTTCACTTCCAAGTTTGTTAAATTCTTGTCATATTGCTCTATTTTGATTTATTTGACTACTACAGAAAAATAAAAGAGTATTACTAACACCAGTTTGAAAAGACTATACTTGTGCTGGTTTACCTCCTTCCTCTGAAGCCGGTTCCAATTGTTTTTGATAGGGAGTGAGATGTCCAGCCCACAATTCCTTTATTAATGGATGCCACAGGGTATGTTTATGATACCCTGTTATAAATATCCATCCTGGGTGAACTAAGTGATGCTGTGGACATTTTTTTTCATGGTGCCTGGAGCTGTGGCATTCTGGATGGGGAACAACAGGCTTCAAGTAATCCTCATAAGGCATAGTCGCTGTAGGTGGGCTCCTCTGTATCCAGGAGTTTATTATCTCTGGTCTTGGATGGGGTTATACTACCCCAAACAGACTGGTGCATAATCTGGGTGTCCTCCTGGACTTGCAACTCCAGGTGGCAATCATGGCTAGGAGGACTTTGTTCAACTTTATGTGGTGCTTCCTTCCAGGATAGGGAGGCCCTCCTGTTGGTCACTCATGCCCTGTTCATCTCCCACTTGGACTGTTGCTATAGCTCTATATGTGTCTACCATTGAAGAGTATCTGGAAGCTTCAGCTAATATAGACTATGGCCATATGAACAATTTTGGTTAACCCCAAAATGGTAGATGTAACACCTCTGTTGTATGAACAGCATTGGGTACCGGTTTGCTTCCGGGTCCAATTCAAAGTATTGATTATGATTTATGACCTTCAAAGCCCTACATGACATGGAGCAAGTTACCTGCTGAACTGTCTTCTTCCCATTACATTGGCCCATCCCACCCAATCATGCAGAGAAGGTATGTTATGGACCTTGCCAGTTAAAGAATCTCGACAGGCAGGGTCCAGAAAGGGAGACTTCTTTGCCCTTGCTCTTGCCCTTTGGAATATCCTTCCCCCAGGTGAGGCAGGTCACACTCTTGGCCTTTTGAAAGATTTTGAAGACCTGGCTCTGCTGACTCACAAAGGGCTCGCAGAGGAGCTGCAACCTTGAGATTGGTTAGCATCTCAAAGGGCCTCTCTGATCTATTTAATTATGTTATCTTTTTAAAAAATGCTTCCAGAGATATCATATTTTATACGGTTTTTATGCTTTTAATTGTACACCTTCCCAGAGTCACTCTGTGAGTGAGATGGGCAGAGTCAAAATTTGGCAAACAAACAAACAAACAAACAAATATATAGATAGATATACAGTATATATATAAATCAAGGCATCTTATATTTCTAATATTGTCCATTTAGTCAAAAGTCTGTAGAGTTGACAAACAGGAAAAAATGTGTATTATACATTTTACTGAGCCACTCCAGGCTGATAGATTAAAGATAACGTTTTGATCTTCCCAAACCTTTTCAATGTGTGTTTGTTTTATTCAGTATTAAAAGGTAAAATCCATTCATAGTTACAAAGCAATTTCCGGCCCAATTTAAACCCACTCCCCATTTTACCATGTTGAAAATTGTAAATAGTCTTAATGAGAATGCACTATTATATGTTTCCATTTCATTGCCCTAATAAAGAAGCTGAAAAGCTTTTTGTGTAAATGATTTGTCCTTGATGGCCTCTGTTTTGTTTTGTTGTATCTATAGGAACACATTTGAAATAGCAACTCAATGAAATGCAGTGACTACAAAAACAATATATACAAAGCGATTAAATTATTTAATTCCTTGGCATGTGCTAGTCTAGTGACATCTGCAATCTGAGGGTGGTGAGTGGGATTTGCTCAAAAGTCAGGATGTTGACTGTGATCATGTGGTCACAACTATCATCTTCCTTTTTTTAAGATTCACCTCCACTAGTCAGCCTTTAGCATTCTCACAGGGAAGTATGTAGGAATATAGGAGTAGAAATGGAGAGAGTAATATGAAAAAGGAGAATATTTCAAAGGAGACAAGAGTGGGGGAGAGCATCATGATTATTCATAGGAATCTATGCAGCCTCCAGAAGGTTCCTTCTGATTTTTTAGGAGATCCTCCAGTGAAAGCATGAGAACACCATCTGGTATACATTTTTTCTGTAATAATTAACTAAAATTGTGAAATGTTTGTGGCTCTTATAATTTTTTTAATTAGT
Source organism: Thermophis baileyi (assembly GCA_003457575.1). Lineage (NCBI taxonomy): Eukaryota > Metazoa > Chordata > Lepidosauria > Squamata > Dipsadidae > Thermophis > Thermophis baileyi. The sequence goes on from QLTV01004098.1 coordinate 4,009,866, forward strand.
TGTTTTCCTTACATCTGGCATATCTTTTATAACATATCAAGATAAGGTAATATATTGAGATTTTTTTGCAGAACATATCCATTCGATTTGATACTTGGACCACCATGCACCATCTCTGCCTTAAATATTTAAAAGAAGCCTGATATAATTAGCAAAGCTGTTTCTTGCTTTCCCTTTGAAATATAGGCTTTTGAGGGGGAAAATGTTATAATCATCACGATATTAAAAAAAAAAAAAAGGTAGAGGCAGCCTTCTTGTAAAATTATATGTTTTTCTGTTCTTTTGGGAAAATCTTATTTGGTCTGTATTTTCACTAATAGTTGGGCTTGCAACATATATCAACTGTAATTAGCCTGAAACATGTGCCCTACTGCCCTACAGCAGCAACTGATAGTGAATTGAGGCCTGGTGGGTTGACTTTCAGTAATTGTGTGATACAACTTATTAACAAATATCAACGGTTAAAGAGGAGGAATTGCATTTTAGAATAATCTACATCTAAATCCAAAGAAATGGGTTGTCATTGTTGTTGCTTCGGCTGAGACCATCTAGATTAAGAGAAAGAAGGAATGAAAGTAGCATCATCTTTGGTGTCTACAATTACCTTTAAGTGGTGATGTACGTAAGTTTGTACACCAGGCTGAAGTCAAGAAGGAATAATACTGAATAATAGAAGAGTTTGAAAAACTTAGCCTGGCCAAATTATATTTCATGCAGAGGATGTTACACTTCTTTGCAAAGATCTTGGAATTTTTTTCCCCATGAATTTCCTGATCAAATAATTTCAGTGGGTCATAAGAAACAGAAAATTTATAGGTTAATGACATGTCTTAAAAAAGGAGGAAATGCATCACCAAAAAAGAGAACACAAAATAAAGAAAAAAATTAATGCATAAAATATGCATAGATCAAATGTAGAAACAATAATTTATCCAAATGGAACATAGAGCTAAACAAAGATGAGAAACTTCCATCCCCATTTTATTTTCTTATGGCTTTTGCAGCCAGACTTTGACCTAGCAACTCACAAAATAAAAGTTGGCAGGCATAATTTGAATTTGAAAAGCACGTCCATGTTTAGAAAATGGTTATCATGTATGGGTCACCTGTTCAATAGCAATAGCACTTAGACTTATATACCGCTTCATAGTGCTTTACAGCCCTCTCTAAGCGGTTTACAGAGTCAGCATATTGCCCCCAACAATCTGGGTCCTCACAAAGTGATTGTCATGCTGGTCATGGCCCAAAACACTAATTTACCAGAAGATAAGAACAAAAAAAAAAACCCTCTTAAATTTTAACAATATAACAATACAGATAATCCTTAATTTATGACCAGTCATTTAACAGCAAAAGAATGCTCAAGGGGGTAGATTCAATTTATGACTATGAGATCTGCTTAACAATCATTATAAAAAAAAACATTGAAAAATTGGTCCCATTACATGATGCCTCGACTTATGACTGCAACAACTTTTGACCGGAATTGTCATCATAAGCCAAGGACTACCTATATAGCAGTGAGTCATTTTTGAAGTTTTTGCATTGTCTATGTTGCTTTTTGGTCTAGAGAACATTGAAATGGAAGCACTGCACATGTTAAGGACTTAAGAGACACATTAGAAGCTTGAATAGGATATGTTCCAGGTCAGTGTATATTTGAGTCATATTTTTTCATACTGCTATGCCTGGTGACTCCTGAAAAATGTAACTGTCATGTAACTAATAATACTCACTACCCATGCAACTAGGGAAATTATCATACTGTAGCCCAACCCACCAAGATATGATAGAGAACATTAATATAAAGCATATCCAATATATCTCTTTGTTGAATAGAATGATTGGTGTCCTTCAAGGAGACACACTTTCAATGCTAACCAATTGTATGGTACTCTTATACTTATTTCAATTCCCATTTGAATTTTTAAAAAGCCGATTGGGGTAATTGAAAGTCAGGAAATGTATAATCAAAAAGAAAAGGAAATACTCTCCTACCTCAAGCATGGATTTGCATAAGATGTCTCTATGCTTTTTGCATTTGTGTGGAAATATAGATCTAACAGCTGCAATTTAAACAGAAAAACATACCACACATATACCTGGTGGCGGGGGGGGGGAGGAGACAATATGAGCAAGTGCTAAATTCACTATCCAGGTGCAAAATTTAGATGGGTTGTAAGCAGGGGTGGGTTCCAACTTACCTCGCTGCCGGTTCGCTTCCTCCCACACTGCGTGTGCGCGCCTCGTGGGCACGCACGTGCTTTACGCGTGCACGCATGCGCATACGCAGTAACAAAAAATCTGAAAAACAACAACCCAAAGCCAAAAAAAAGATGGTGACCGCATGCACAGTGACGGAAGTCGGCTTCTGCGCATGCTCAGAAGGAAAAATAAAATTCAAAAAAAATTCAAAAAAAATTCGATTTTTTTTAAAAAAAAGATGGCGGCCCCCATGGACCAGCACCGACCGATCCGGTTCGGTGATGTCATTGTGACATCACCAGCGGGCCGCTACCGGTTCGGGAGAACCGGTCCGAACCGGGAGGAACCCACCCCTGGCTGTAAGGTCCTTGCACTGTTTGCTTAATATAATGGACTTGGAGTCTTTAAATCCAACTGGAAGGTGAACATAAAACTATGGCAGTTAGAATGGGAAAAAAACCCTCACATTTTCTTTCACATTTGGGGACAAATAAATGTTTCATTTGCTTTTCATACTATGAATTAATAAGACAAAGTGTCCCTTTAAAAATACTAAAGGAAAACACTATTGCATACCTAAAAAGGTTGTTCTTTATTTGCAATTTTTAAATAACATTAAATTTGCTTAATGCATAATTCTACATTTCACATACTTTGGTTTAAAAGAATATCTTTGATAGAAGAGGACGATTAAAAGTATATTAGCCACAATTAGGTATTCAGCTTTGCACAATAGAGCTGGCAGACAAATATATCAAAGCCACAGAAAACTGTGGAAGAAAACCAGGGAAAATAAATCTGCATTATGCATTACCATTATTATTCAAAAAGTCCTGAAGCCAAATTCACTCCTCATTTAAGTAAAAGCAATGCACTCAACGGCCTGGCTTTTGTTAAGCTTCTGCATGTAATTACAAGCTGAAATTATAAATTAAAACTCCTATTTAAATTGCAAAGTTTATTCCTCAGACTTAGTGAACAAACAAATGACATTAGACTTCCTAAATGTGCTTGGGCAAGGCATAGGATAACATAACCTACATCTTAAAATATCAGGGCTTGGTAAAACTGTCAATCTCTCAGCATGATGAACCATTTTTTCCATCATTCATCAGATGTTCAGAAAATACAACTGTTTCTACGGTTTGAATATGATTTTACCCTCTTCAAGCTCTTTTTAAAAAGGGGGCAACTACTTGTTACCATCTTCAGTATTTATAGCTTAAGATCAAGGTAAGGAATCATGATCACATGGATCACAATATACAGTAGCTCCAAAGGTCCATTACTTTGAGGTTAATACTTCAAATAGAAGAGGAAATATGTATCTCAGGATTGAACTGTGTTGTTTATGATGCTCTCTGAACTTGGTTGTTTGCTTGCAAACATTTCATTAGCCAATTAGGTAACATAGTGCAGATGTTTCATTACCCAACTAGGTAATATCGCAAGTGAAAATAAGTGTAGGGTTTGCTCCCTCTTTATATACTGTCCAGTAACGTGTTCTGCCAGTTCTGCAGGGCTGTGGTTTTCTCCTTGGTAGTTCCTTAATTAGGGTATTCTTTTCTGTGTGTTTGCCTGAAGTTATCTACAACATGGGGGGGGGTGTCACAATGGCTCAGTGGTTAAAGACACTGAGCTTGTCAGTTGGAAAGCTGACAGCCCAGGTTCAAGACCCAAATGCCATGCAATCGGGTGAACTTGCCCCAGCTCCTGCCCACCTAGCAGTTCAAAAGCTTGTCAATGCAAGTAGATAAAAAAGTACCACTTCAGTGGGAAGGTAAGAAAGGTATTCTGTGGGCCTTGGCTTATAATCATGCTGGTCACATGACCATGGCAATGTCTTTGGATAATGCTGGCTCCCTCAGCTAAGAAACGGAGATCAGCACTTCCCTTTAGACTCGGACACAATTGGACAGGGGAAACCTTTATCTTTACCTTTATCTACAACCTACAGTATAAGGACTGTAATTGCCACAGTGAAATATGGACAGGCAGAAGCCTGACAAAGTGCATCCTTGAACACAGAAGATACGACGAAAAGTCCTTAATCTCACAACACATGATTAGACTCAACCATGATTTCAACTGTGAAACTCCACCAAGCTAAATCAAAAAAATGGAAGCTTGGCATTTAGAAAAACCAGCCATCAATAGACAAACAGAGATAAACCATAATTACACAGCATTCAAAAGAGACAATTAAAAAAGATAAGAAGGAAACAAAATGATCAGAACACATTCTGTCTAAAAGTCAACACCCAATTAAGCAGGAATTAACAAGTAGAATCAAGTAGAAACCAATACCCTAATCAAGAAACTACTAAGGAGAAAACCATATGCTCATCAAAACTTCAGGACAAGCTTCTGTACATAAACAAGGAGCAAACCCCACACTCACTTGCATGGATGATGTTAACTAGCTAGGTAACGAAATTACAAGCAACTCAAGCTCAGAGAGTACCAAGAACTCCACAGGTTAATATTTATTTGTTCTGTGGAAATAACATGTGACATGAATCTTTGCTAGACCACACGAATTTACATACTGTATGCTGCCAATCCCTAAATAAAGCAAAAAAAAAAAAGAGTTGAAAATGTCATTCCCATTCTCTTCGTTGATATTACCATACTTGTGCATGTTTAGTGCATGTTGAAATTGTAGACGCTACCTAGAATTGTTGGGAATCAGATGGTGTACAAATTGAATTAATTAATTAATTGATTGATTGATTTGCATGACATAGGATAGTCAGGGGCAGGTTTTTAATTATATCAGGAATATACCACTTCTCCTTCTTCATTCCCCAATCACATTTGGAAGGATGCTGAAATAACTGCTATAGTTTATTCCCAAAAGCTCTCTTGGGCCTCAGCTTCTCTTAAAGGACGGAGAAGAGCTAACAACTTAGAATTTGTCAGGATTATTATTCATACTCTCTGATCCTACATGGTTATAGCTACCATCTTGGCTTTTTAGCCACTTTGCGGACAACCTTACCTGAAAGGCCTTGTTTAGGAATGTTAACACAGTTTGAAATTGGGGGCAGAGTCTATAATGATAAATTTACCATAAAGTAGGTTCCCAAATGTTTTGAATTTTCAAATGAAAAATTCATTCAATTTTCTGTTTTAAATGTTGGCTTTGGCATTTATTTTTAGTTGATGGGATACTACCAGGATCACCTATTAGAATTGACTTGTCTGATATAAACATCACAGGAAAGATTACCCTGTACATACAGTATGTTATTGTTTAATTAAATTTGCATGCTGCTGAGTCCTTCCTACTCCTGGTTCCTTACCTTAAAATAAAATACAGAGAGAATGGTGGACCTTTCAAGCTAGGCAGCATGTCCTAGGCAAAATTGTTTTAGCCATTTTCCACTTTGTCCTGTATAATTTACTGCATCATTTAAATCAAGATGTTAAGCAACACCTCTTGTCCTTCAACTCCCTTGGCTTCTTGCCAGAGGTGGGTTCCTACAGGTTCGGACCGGCTCTATAGAACCGTTAGTAACGTGGCGGCCTGGGTCGCTAGAACCGGCAGCGACCCAGGCCTGCCACACCCCCAAGCTGGTTCTCTCGGTGGCGCCTATGGCGCCACCATCCTTTTTTTGCTTCTCCACATGCACAGAAGCTGTTTTTTGTACTGCGCATGCGTGTGTATGCGCAAAGCGCACCTGCGCACACCCGCGACCCACCCGCACGTTGCGTCCCTGAGCGAACTGGCAGTAAGAAGATCCGGAACCCAGCCCTGCTTCTTGCTTCCTGCCTGCCACTTGCTTCACTTGCTATTCATTGCTTTATTTGGCGCAGTCTTGCTGAGGCTACAGTACTGAGTGCCTTACACATGCTCCCTAATTATAATTATTAAGTATTCTATAAAGATGCCCGGACTTGCGTAGCTAGTTAGAGAGTTCTAATTGTTAGAGTAATTCCCTAACAGACAAAAGCAGGAATTAGGTCTGAAAAGGGAACATTTTTAGTTTAACATTTAATTCGAGGCATAAAATCTTATAAATAACAACTAATATTCCAGCCTGAAGCATATCAAAGCTCAGGTGTCGTAGACTGGGAAGAAGTGGCTGTCCCTCGTTTACACATTTTATTAATCTGGAATTTCTTATAACAGTTAAGAATAGGGTTGACCCTAACATTAACCACAGTGAGAAGACCATCTTAGGAGAGAAGTAAAACTAGGAATAAGGACCAACAGAGCTTTAAATGCAATATATCTTAAATCCTTTGCAGTCCTTTGAACAAATGTTGAAACAAGATCCAAATCCCCATTCAGCTTTTGCAATCAGAATCAGAGATCACACCATTTTATTCTTAGACTTGGGCCAAAAGTTTTAGAAAAACCCTTTTCCATATGCCTATACATTGAGTACATAGGCTTGACATTTGCATCCAGTTACACTAAGAACCTGTATTACATAGGCGTGAAGAATTTGCCTTTATTTTAATGATGTTCTTAATTGCTGTATGCTGATTATGTTTATTGCTTTGTGTACTGCTGTGAATTCTTTTAAGCAGAAAGTTACTCTAAATTGCCTGAACCTAGCAGCTAGTACCCAACTATTAGGAAGAATTATAGGGTGGCTATGGATATTGTTGCACCATATTGCATTTAGACAATATAAGGGAAACCTCTGGTAAGATATAGGTGAGCAGTCATGTTTCACAGAGCATCTGCTTACCCCTAAAAGTGAATGGATTTTATTCAGCAAAAACTGTTCTGTCCTAGATGATTTCTTAGCAAAATAACACATTACCCTAATACATGTTACTAAGAGCAACCATTCATTGTACAGTACTCAGAGCTGAATTGTTCAGAAATGATTCATAACTCTACAAAGAGATTTAAAATATTATTTTCTCTTTCAAGCTCAATTTGCCTTTCCCTATACTTTAACAGATAACAGAATAACAGAGTTAGAAGGGCCTTGGAGGTTGACTAACCCCCTGCTCAAGCAGGAGACCGTAGACCATTCCAGACAGATGACTGTCCAATCTCTTCTTAAATATCTCCAGTGATGGCGCACCCACAACTTCTGGAGACTGGCTGTTCCTGTGATTCTTGTCACTGTCAGGAAATTTCTCCTTAGTTTTAGGTTGGATCGCTCCTTCATAAATTTTCATCTGTTACTTCTTATCCTGCCTTCAAGAGCTTTGGATAATAGGTTGACCCCCTCTTTTTTTGTGACAGCCCCTCAAATATTGGATTACTATCATGTCATCCCTATTCCTTCTCTTCGTTAGACCAGACATACCGAGATAACTAAAAGAAGACTGGGGGGGAGGGGGGGAATCAAATATGCATTCATTTGACAGCTGAGGAAAATGTAGTAATTTAAGGAGAAATGTGGATTGTAAAGCAAATGCCTGAGGAATGTTTTCAACAAGGAAATCAAAGAAAAATTAAGTTAATATTAGGAACAAGCATTGTTATGAGTATATCCTATTGCATAGACAATGTACTGTGTTCTGTGACTAAGATGGTTGGAACAGAAACTTTGGAGGTACTTTAGTTGTTGTTCTATATTTTAATTCCAGTATCTCACATAATGATAAAGTCTCTGCTTAATAGCTTGCTTATGGCCAAGACTCTCCATGTTGTATTTTCTTATTAGGATTTAAAAGGATGAGGATGGAGAATGTTAGTAAGCAGACTGCCTCAGGAGAGAGTGGAGGATCTGAAATCAACGTTTTGCCCTTGTGCAGGTCTGTATGTGTAACCACCAACACCCACAAAATAGCAGCAATTGAGAAAAAAACCCCATGAACTGGAATTGTGGTATGAGCCAGCTAGCGTGGATACAATGTTGAATTCCAATGTGGGTTTCAATGATGGCTTTTTGTTAAGAATCTGATGCAAGTTTTTGATATCTGCTTTATAAAACTGGGAAATTCTAATACAGTTTGCTTATTTATGATTAAATTACCACCAATGCCACATATACTTTTTGTTTCATTAGTTAGCTTGAAGCAATAGATTGTCATAATTTCTATTGCTCAGGAAGGAGCAGAAGCTCCCTTCTGTTAGCCCTTTGCAACTGTTCAAAGTGTTTGCAGTGATGATGCACGGAAGGGAAATGGATTATGGCAGCAAGCCATGTGACAGAGGTGTTGCTTGATCTCTTCAGGTTGCTTGGCACATGAAATTCTACACAAAGCCTCTTTGTTGCACTCCCCAACTGTGCCTAAGCTCACAATTATCTCTTGTCCTTCAGTTCACTAACAAAGTGAACCAAAACCCAAAGCTTTGTTTTTCCTTTCTTTACTTACATTCAGTGTACTGTATAGATCTTAGTATATAACAAACAAACATAAACGGAGTCTATATGCATGAATAAGTATGAGAATACTAAGGCAAAAATTTCTACTAATTTTTATTATTTAAAAATTTGTAAAAACTAACACCCAAAACAAAAAGCAGGTTAGAAAGGAGGTAATGCAGATGGGGGCTGCACTGATTAGATTAAACATGAGGTAACCTTTCTTTCTTTCTTTAACAGTTTAACTTTTCCGTATTCTTTTTAACTTTTAAAAAGTCAGATGTATTTATAGAATGTCATGATTCTTTCCCCCATGACATCCAAGTGGCTATTTTAGAAAACAGTACAGCCTCTATTCCAAGCACAGACAATTTTCAGGGAAGACAAATGTTAACCAGACCATTTTCTGGCGAATAGTTATTCTGTCATTTATTTTGGCACAAAGTGGCAGCAAAAACTTATTATTTTTGCACTCTATACAAAAGCAAGATTTCAGGGGGAGGGGGAAGAACCTAATTTATACAGTGAAATCTAAATAAATTGTGAAGGCACTCTGAAAAAAAAAGTTCTTAATACTTCCTCCTTTTTGGGAAGAGTGGTTCTTCCAGTACTTCAATTTTTAAATAGTTCAATTATGTACAATATATTTCCAAGGTTGGGTATTATTCTTTTATTAAAACTATATTGCATGCATTACAAAAGTTAACTATATTAATCAACTGCTATATGAACTAGGAAACAATACTTTGTTCCTAATGTATCTATGGGAAAAAAGAAATTAAATTAATTGCATTTAATTAGGCCCAGATGAGTGTTCATTTACCTCAAATGTTTATTTCCCACATCCAAACAACTCTGTATTTAGAAGTATAATAATAGTCCTTATTCTCAGCACTTTTCATGTATAATTACATGTTTTCAGGTGAAATTTCAGTCTGCTAATTTTAATATAGAGGCTGCGAGTTTCATTGTATTGTTGTTTATAGCATTCAAAAAGATCTACATGCCTAACAGTGTCTCATTCCCTATGTAAATTCTCTGAAAATAGTATGTTTCTGCCTCTGCAATAGCACTTTTACTATGGTCCTGGGGTTTCTCTTGTCTATTTTGTAATCTTTCATTGGGTATACATTTCTTAATAATGTTCCTATACTTATGGTGCTCAGGTCTATTGCCTTTTATGCCATTGATGATAAGTGGTCAACTGTGATGTAATATTTTATTAGAGATTCCTCTTGGGATCCTCCCATAGCATTAAGCTGAATATGAAGACAAAGTTTATTCTGATTTCCATCCTGTTACATCTCCCCCTTTAATTGTCTCCAGGGCTCCTGGCTCACCTCAATTTTCCCTGCTCTCAGGCTTGGGGTCCTGGTTGGCTGATTTTCTGCTTGACACACAGTGAAGTTTTCATTTGATGAATATTCACGGTATCCAGGGTTTCTGATAGAGGAGACTATAGCTTTAATCATGCATGCCATGGTTGTTCATTACATCATTTTCCAGACAGATGTTTCCATTTTCTCTGTATGTCCTCTGTTCTTATTTTAAAACAGTGCCATTTAAACTGTTCTGAGTCTGTCCACTCTCCTTATAGGTTATGGTTCTTCACTACTACCTATTTGAGCTAAATAATTTAAACTGAAGGTACTTATCCTTAGAGCCACAACCCTTATTTATACCTAAAATCCTCTTTGCTTCTTATTCATCCAAGCAAGGTCTTTTTCTTCTTCTTCTTCTTACTTCCAGGGTCTAAGCACCATGTCTGTGAAATAACCTCTTTCCTTCCATTTGTCTCTGTGAAAATCTGATAGCTTCTTAAATGATTTAAACTTTTTATGTGATGAGTCAGCATTGGGTGTTTTTCCTCCATCTTAGTTCTTATTAATATTTCTGGTTCCTAGATTAATAACTGTTTAATTAAATTATGGATGTAAGTACATTCTGTCATACTACATAATTTTTTTAAGCAATATGTATGGTTACTGTGTTTGAATTATCTTATTTGTTTACTGGTTTCAAATGCCAGGATGTGTCTACAATTATAAAGATCAGAACAGAGCAGGTAATGATTTCCCTTTGATCCTCTATGTGAGCAAAAGTTGAACTCCGAAGAAGCAAGATAGAAACTTTGGGTTTGGGAAAGATTCCTGAGAATATTGTGGACAGCCAAGAAAACAAACAACTGGATCATGAAACAAATCAACTCAGAGTTCTTACTTAAGGCAAAAATAACCAGACTCAAATTGTCCTACTTTGGACACATAATGCAAAGACCTAACTCTTTGGAGAAGACTCTAATGATTGGAAAAGTAGAAAGAGAAGAAAAATATGACCAACAACTAGGTAGATGAACAGCAGTGATGGTTTACCATTGGAAGACCTGAATGATCAGCCTGGGAACAGCTAATTGTGGAGAAAATCTATATGTATGGTTGCTAAGTCATTGATACCGACTTGATGGCTTATAATTAAAAGGACTGCAAAGGACTCTTTTGAAGATTTATACAGCTCTAGTTGTTAATTTTTTTCCAGTGCTTCCTTTACATAATAAACAAGCTTCTTCTTTAGCAAGAAGATACACCAAAATTTCTTCTTTAGCAAGAATAGCCATATATCATTTGCTTTGTTTTATGCAATATGCAAATGAAATATGCTCATTTCACTAGAAGGTTTAATGAAAAGGTAGATTTGTGGCACATATAAGCATCGGTAAGTAAGACATTATGAAACTTAAATGCATAACCAATTCTTAGGGGTACTGTCTTAAACTCAGAGTAGAAGTGGAATGTATTTAATATTTATGTACAGTAATCTAATCTTTTATCAGAGAATATGGTGGAATATGGAATATGGTGGAAAGCATCAGTAGGCTTGGTAGTGTAAAAGGCTATGACAAAAATGAAAACATTCATGGAAGGATTCAACCATAAATAACATAAAAAAGAACAAACACTGAACAAGTATATTAAAAAGAATAAAAGCAAAAGGAATTTGTAATTTTATTTCAATGTTTTGAGAAAAGGCACAGACAATATAATTGGTAAAGAAGGTAAGGAACTTAAGACCTCAGGGTAAAAGATATGCTGTTTATAAACTGCCCAGAATCACTTAGGTGAGATGGGTAGTATAGTAATTTGATAAATAAAAAAATAAAGAGAGCATTTGACAGAAGTATTCATTCATGGAGCTGTTCTAAGGAAATTTCTCTACTAGTGTGTGTGTATGTGTGTGCGTGCATGCGCACACACTGGCATGCATGCATATGTGTGTTTGTGTATATGACAAAGATTGAGCAATATCATTTAATAAAGCCACATTTAACTGAATGATCTAATATATACTGTATGTGATACGTTTTCTTGTTTTTTTCTTCATGTTTGAGTTTGTGGTTTGAGGGGTTTTTTTTTAGTTCTTTTCTCTCCTTTTTTTTAATATAATTAAGCAGGGGTCCCCAATCTCTGGGTTGCAACCGGGCCTCAGTCTGTTTAGAAGAGGGGGTGAGCACGTGAGCACAGCTCCATTTGTGCAAGCAGTGCGCGGCATGTCCGTCGCTTGCACAAATGGAGCTGTGCGCATGCTAAATGACTCCTTGATAGAGGGGTTCAATTTCGTTGCTACTAAAATTGTTAGCTGAGCAGGTACAAAAATAGCCAGGAAATGATTGAACCCTGGGAAACAGGTCCCTTGTCAGTCAACAGGAGTGCTGATTTGCCACCAGCTTATCAGGTCCTTGGCAGCACAAGGAAACAACAGCCAACGACTTAATAACTGGCCATCAACACCCCAATCAACAACTAAAAACCCATACACAACCAAGCTCCACCTAAATACTATGCATAGAATAGCCCAAAGCACAAATTCTGGTGAGAGAGAAGTTCCCTGAGGATGGGCTCCAGAATGAGTCTGAAAGCTTGGAAGCCTGGAACCGCTGATCCCAGTGACCAACCCAGACTGGATAGCAATAGCAATAGCACTTAGACTTATATGCCGCTTCATAGTGCTGTACAGCCCTCTCTAAGCGGTTTACAGAGTTAGCATATTGCCCCCAATCTGGATCTTACAGCATTATCCTGGGAACCATATATTTGCCTTCTTTCGTGAAGTCATCCCTTGACATCACTGCCATCAGCCATTCAGGTTAAGCTGTCAAAACTGCAAATAATAAAAGAAAAAGAAAAGCATACTTTATGTATCCATAAAGGTTATTTATTTATTTATTTATTTATTTATTTGTCAAACATGTACAAGATAGCAGGTATAGGTATAAACATAAACATAATCAAAGTGAATACAGATAGATGAGGACAATAGGACAGTAGGACAGGGACGGTAGGCACGCTGGTGCGCTTATGCACGCCCCTTACAGACCTCTTAGGAATGGGGTGAGGTCGACAGTAGACAGTCTAAGGTTAAAGTTTTTTGGGTTTGGGGAAGAAACCACAGAGTCAGGTAGTGAATTCCAGGCATTGATCACTCTGTTGCTGAAGTAGTATTTTCTGCAGTCGAGTTTGGAGCGGTTTACATTACATACACTACATATACACATTACATACAATACCTTTAAAAGTTTTTTGGGTGAAACCACAGAGTCAGGTAGTGAATTCCAGGCATTGATCACTCTGTTGCTGAAGTCGTATTTTCTGCAGTCGAGTTTGGAGCGGTTTACATTAAGTTTGTATCTATTGGGTGCTCGTGTACTCGTGTATT
>QLTV01004098.1:4032580-4044382 GCA_003457575.1 Thermophis baileyi
GGCGGGCAGGCGGCGGGGAGGGGCCCGCGGCGGCGCGGGCCCCGCGGCCGGCAGCGGGGGGTTGCGGGGGGGTCACGCCATTAGAAAGGTTGAGAACCACTGATGTAGAAGAACAGCATGACAAGAGCCATCTGGACGACACAGAAGCAGCATCTTATAGTCCCTGGCAAAAGATGTCAGCCATTTTTAAAAAGGTCTCTTTCAGGGTTGATAAACCCTGCAAAGAATTTCTTTTGTTAGATCTCTATTCTCTACAATGAAGTCATCTGCATTAGCTTTGTGCCTGATATTAATATCTCAGGAATGCTTAAAATGTCCAGTACCATCAGAAATGCAGCCTTGATAGAATAGCCACATAAACATTAACTGGGATATTTACCTTTGCTCAGAATAAATATTAAAGCATAGGTTGAATTAGGAGGACAGGTTTCCTACAACAAGCTTTAGGCTTAGCTTGTGACATGAGGAATGTCAAACAAACTAAATTCAGCCCAATGCTTTATATGTAGAGCAATTGCACCCATATTCCCCTCCCCCCCGTCTTGATTATTTATTTTAAACATGTTTTTCAATTGCTTATGGCTACTGCTGAAATGATAATATGAAAGTAAATGAAGTGTTGAGAATCTGAGACAGAGTTTACTTGTCAACTTAGTTTGGTATGACGATACTGGGAACAAAATAACTATGAAACCGCACACATTACTTTTGCATTCTTCTTTTGAAAGCATTTCTCTTCTGAATCTTTCAGAACGGAGATAATTATAAGGTTTAGGCAAGGAATGTTTCTCTAAAAAAAAACCTGGTTATGTAATTTTTAAGGTGTTGAATTCTCAGTTGTTGCTTTTATGGCATAAAATTCACTTTCCAAGGATCCTAGTATTTTCTTCTTTTTCTGTACAATGATTTCCTTACTCAGAACATTTACAAGAATTGTCCAAAGAAGAAATATTTAAATATAGCTTCTTCTTTTTTTTTCTTTCAGTTTGCATATAATAAATAAGACGTTTATATAAATAAATATAACGTATCATGGTGTTTACAGAAGATAAAAACATATAAAAGACAGATTCCAGCTTCAAGACAGTTGCTGGCTATAAAAGAGACTATTTTCATTGACTGGACATGTTTTGCTAACATTCAGAGAGCAGTTGGCTCTGACACATTCCTGGATTAACATTCTGGGCTGCCAAACAGAAAGGGGGAGAAGTAGTCTAGCTGGTTTCTTTAAGTCTGTCTGAATCACTTGTTGTGTGTTTTATGTCTGCATTTGTGTATGAGTGTGGATACACAAAAGGGAAGAATTATTATTAGACACAGTGAAACGAAAATGTGACTATCATTAACATAGAGCAGTATTTTTTCAAGTGTGGTCCTAGGATCCCTGGAGAATATATGCTCATAAGTGATGGGCATAGGGAGAATGGCAGAAGAAAATTACCTGATTTTCACAATTTCTTAGACAAAGAGGGGATACGGAAAATCCTTAATCCCACATAGGAAATCCAGTCTGGAGAAGTGATTAAGGTAACAGTAAACAGAATTGGAGGGTCTTTTAATCTAACCCCCTACTGAAGCAGGAGACCCTAAGGGCCTATACCCATGATGGCGAACCTATGGCACGCGTGCCAGACATGGCACACAGAGCCCTCTCTGTGGGCATGTGCGCAGTCGCCCCAGCCCAGCTCCAATCACGTTTCTCCATCGCGTTTCACTCAATCAATTCCAACTTCTCGCGAAAGAAAAAGATCTCGCGAAGTTGGAATTGATTGAGTGAACTTTTTCACTCGCGTGCTTCACAATGGGGGAGACGTAATCCTGTCCTCCTTCTGAAGCCCATTATGACGCGGAGCCACAATGCGACCCTGCATCAGCTCGGCTCGGCAAAAAAGTTTCTTTTCCTGCAGAGCTGCTGATGTTGGGATGTCCCACCTCCCTGCCGGCCAGCTGGGCTTCTTCAGGCACTTAGCTTGGACACCTATTAGTTCCATCCCACCCTCCACCTCAGCGAGTGGTGCGCAAAAGTTCATCCGGGCTCCTCGAGAGATGGAGTTTGCAGGGGGCCGATCTAGCACCAGGCTAGCTACAACACAAACGTTCATTCTCGGCTTTGACATTCTTAGCTGCAATGGGCAGCAAAGCTAGGTTCGTCCCCCTGCAGACAAAACAGGAAAAGGGGCTGAGAGAAACAGTCCCATTACCAAGGTATGTGTGGGTCGGAGGGGGGCAGAAATTTCAACTTCAGCCTCCTGGTGCAGCACGGAGCTTTGGGCGAAGGCTGGAGGAAAGCACCGCTGGCTCGCTCATGCTCTCTCCCTCCCCAGTCTAGCTTGACGCAGGCGGCAGCGCAGCTCACATTGCCCTTTCCAAGCCCACTGTCGGTGAAGCTGGGTGCCGGTGAGGGCTGGCTTTTTGCCTAGCTTTGTCCGGCTGTCGGGAGAAAAACAGATAGGGGCCTGGGGAGGAAGCCTGCATCAAGCTAGACCGGGAAAGCTGGCTGTGAGAGGAAGAGAAGCTGGGTGAGCCAGACCAAGATGTTTCCTGGGTCCCCTCGTCCCAGAAGCAGCAACCTCGCACTCTCCCCTCTCTGCTAGCCCCCTTCTTCACATGGGATCACCCAGCAGCGGGAACGGAGAGGGAGAAGGGGGCGGCATTCCTCTGTGCTCCTGTTTCTGTGTGGCACTCTCCCCTCAATGCTAGTGGCTGCTGCTGCCCCCTTCTCCTTCTTCATTCCCGCTGCTGGGTGATCCCATGCGAAGAAGGGAACAGCAGCGTTAGCACACAGAAACAGCAGCACGCTATTGGCAGCTCATAGCTGTCCAATCTCTTGTTAAAAAACCCCAGTGATAGAATACCCAGAATTTCTGGATGCAAGCTATTCCACTGATTAATTGTGTCTCAGTGTCAGGAAATTTCTCCTTAGTTGTAGATTGGATTTCTCTTTGATAAATTTCCAACTACCGGTATTACTTCTTGTCCTGGCGCTGGTGTAGAAATCAGGAGACTGTGAGTTCTAGGCCCATCTTAGGCATGAAAACTAGGTGAGTGACTTTGGATCAGTTATTCTCTCTCAACCCAAGCCATCTCACAGGGCTGTTGTGTGGAAAATAGGAGGAAGGAAGGAATATTAAGTATATTTGCCACTTTGGGTTACCTAATAAAGTAATAAATATGAGATAACATCAAATAAATAAATAAAAATACGCTGTGCTACTCATTGTGGTCATTAGCCATGAAGTGCTAAAGTGATAGTACTATTATATTTGGACATAAAACACTTGTGTTCTAGAATTTTGTTAACCCAAAGCAAGTCCTTAAATAAGAGATCAGCTGAAAACCAGCACTATTTATTTATTTTTATTTATATTTCCTATTTCTAAACCACCCATCCTCCTCAGAGAGGGACTGTAGGTGGTGTACATTATATATCTATCTTGCTTTAATGAATGATGTTTATTATATGCAAATAAATAAATAAAGAGAAGGTAAACCTGAAGGGTTTGTGGCTGTTCTCTCAAACATTTGGAAAACAGCAAGAAACTGAGAGAACTTAAGTACCATTAAAGAATGGGAAGTTTAAATTAAATACTATGAAATATAATATTAAGGTACTCATCTGGTGAATGATAAGAATTTAGGGACATTATAGCAGAATTTAATCATACCTTTAGTTACACCCACGTAACTTTCACAGTGTCCTTTACGCTAAGAATCTAATCACAAAGAGCCTGGGATAATGGGTGACCTTTCTAAATAAAACAGACCAGTGCCAAAATATGCAAACCTGGCTTGTCTAAGCAATAAAGGAATAGAAAGGCAAGCTAAATGTAACTTCATATGTTTGTGAACCATATGAGAGATAATGGAAATTTAGACTTTCTTTATATGTCCATTTTGTGCTTAATTCAAGGAGACCCTGCAACATACCTTGTAATGATCTTCTGTGGGCTTGATATACTGTATGGACCACTATGTCACTACTCTAATAGTGGAAAATGGAATTATCTGAAAGTTGAGCATAGTGGAAAAAAATGGTGAAAGATTAAATATGAAAAATATCAAGCTAATAACAAGGGATACAAGTAACCAGTCTTAGAAGTGACAATGAAGATAGTGAAGTGATAGACAGCTTCTTCTTTTTAGGATCAACTATCAACAATAAAGGAACTACCACAGTAGTCAAGAATATCACACAGATCAGCACTAGAACTGAAAGTTGAACTTTGTAGGAAAAACAGAGTATTGAAGCTTTTGAACTCTTTGACATTGGAGGTGATTTGTGAGGACACCTTAGATCAGGGGTGTCAAACTCGCATCGTCACGGTAGCGTCATGTGACGTATCGCGACTTTTTCCCCCTTCGCTAAACCGGGCGTGGGCATGGCCAGCGTGTGAGGCATCCGGCCCGCGGGCTACGAGTTTGACAACCCTGCCTTAGATAGTCAAGAAAACAAACAAATGGATCATCAGACAAATTAATTCAGAGTTCTCACTGAAGGCACAAATGTTCAGGCCCAAATTATCCTACTTTCAACACATTTTGTGAATACCTAGCTTTTGGGTAAAAGCTGTAATGCTGGTGAAAGTGCAAGGAAAATGAAACAGAGCAGCATGGTAGATGGACACAATTATAGTTGTGATTGGTGCACCAATGGAAGACCTGAAGCACCTGGAAAAAAAATCTATCTGTGGAATCATGTGGTGTTACTCTGACTGATGGCACATAATCAGTTAATTATACTAATATACTATTAATTATACTAATACCCACAAACATATAAAAACCTATGCTATTCTTCCATATCAGAAGCACCAAAGCACTTCGGTGGTGAAAGATTCAACCGGTGACATCACGGTTGCCTGGGGGACACCCAGTTGTGGGCTCCTTTTGTGTCCCTGTTAAGTTGCCTACCAAAATGATACCCATCTATCTATTCATGGTTGCCCACTTTCAAACTGATGTGTCGGCAGGAGTTGAAGTGAGTGATGGGAGCTCACCCTGCCATGTGGCAACAACTGAGTCCCAAACGTGAGCCTGCCAATTGTCAGACCAGCATCCTAACCATGTGAGCGATCACACTCCCTAATATAAACACCTAAGAAGAACTGATACTTACCTGAGGGATGTTGGCTTTCATGGCATCATGGCTTTATGTAACGATCAACATAGACCAGGGATTTGATATTTTATATTAAAGTTTAATGAACCTTGGATATATCTATGGAGATTCTCAGTCATCCAGGTCATGGTTGTCCCAAAGGTGCTTTTTCAAGAAGCAACTGGATTTTCTGGTTTTTCTTTTTCTTTCACTTCTCATCCAAGAAATTTATTCAGTTCTCACTGGATGGTGGGGAATGGAAGGATTTATACTCCTTGCAGACAGCTGGTCATTTTCATTCTTTTAGTGAGTCATTAAGGCCACCTGGAGGTTTATCTGTGTCATCAGCATTACCTGAGTGGTGCAAATGGGTGTGGAGCCTTCCTGGAACTGCTGAAAGGACTGTGTTGTAGACTGGAGATAGATGATATCATATACCTCCCCTTCTGCTGAGAGAGGGCTGTTCAATTTTGACATAGGTGGTCTCTTTGACCCCTCTTTCAAACCAGTGGTCCTCTCTGTCCAAAATGTGGACTTTGCTGTCTTCAAAAGAGTGGCCTTTGTTTTTTAAATGCAGATGGACTGCTGAATCTAGTCCTGATGGGTTTGTTCTCCTATGTTGTGCCATGCGTTTATGAAGTAGTTGTTTTATTTCCCCAATGTACAGATCTGCACATGGCTCATTGTGTTGTACTGCACATACCACATTGCTCAGTTTGTGTCTGAGTGTTCTATCCTTGGGGTGGACAAGCTTCTGCCTTAGTGTATTCTTGGGTTTGAAGTGTGCACATATGTTGTGTTGGCTGAAGATCCTCATGAGCTTTTCCAATATTCCTGCAACATATGGAATGACACCATTGCTTCGTTTATTGTTCTCTTCATTGTTTGTTATGAAGGATCTATAGGATCCGGTAGAATCTTTTTTGAGATTTGATGAAGGCCCACATGGGATAGCCACATGAGAGCTTCCTTGATATGTTTTAGTTCTTTTTCTTTCCCATCGTTGCTGGTAGGCAGGCCTTCAGCTCGGCGGTTTAGGGTTCTGATGACTCCCATTTTGTGCTCCAGTGGGTGGTGGGAATCAAAATGTAAATATTGATTTGTGTGTGGGCATTTTCTGTAAACTTCAATGTTAAGGCTTCTGTCTTCTTTAATGTGTACTGCACAGTCCAGGAAGGCTAGGCTATTTTCCTTAACATCTTCCCGTGTAAATTTGATGTATCTGTCCACAAAGTTGTTATGTTTGGTGAATGCTTCCAATTCTGTGTTTTGATCTTGACCCAAGTATCATCCACATACCTATACCAGTGAGTGGGTGGAATTCCTGTGGTGGAGACTAGGCATTAACTCACAATAGTTGTTCCTAGAAATGATTGCTATAGCGGGCGATTGAAGGCATTTTATATTTTTAATTATATGACTGCTTGTTTTATTTATTTATTTTCATTACATCTGTGAAATCATTGGAAAAATAAACTTGGTTATTCTCAGCAATGTGATGATTTTAATGTTAGCTAATTAGATGGCATCAAAGTGGACCTCAATTCTTGTCAGTATGTTGTTACATTTCTACCTGTCTCCAGCAATAAACCATAGGTCTTCCTGTTTTATTTTATCACCAATCTTATCTGCTGTCTTTTCTGCCTTGTATTTCCTTAATCTTGCCAAGCATAATAATTTTTCTGTTCCATCATCTGCTTACATCATATACTCACAGTAAGTGAGTTAACAGCCGCTGCTCTTAGTCTCAAGGGAGTAGTCAATCTTTATTTGATCTAGATTGATCGATTGGTTGATTGACTGTTCTTTCAGCTGATGGGACTCTTAATAACCATTTACATGTGATTCAAAAATATCTATCTTCCTCTCATTAATCCTCAATGTCCAGATTTCAGTCATACAAATCAAGTTTTTTGCTTAAATTATTCTGAACATTGAAGTATTCTTATCCTTTAAATTTAGTTATCTAAATTTATCATTGTTTTGTCCTCTTAAAATTAATATCCTTTCTAGCTTTCCAATATCTGGGCCATCTTTATATGTTCTTACACTCAAGAAAATAAACCTCACTACTTCATTTCTTAGCTGTCAATTAAGCATGTGAGTAGATTTTTTTTTATTTTAATATTTAACATTTCATCTTTCATTTTTGGTTTAATAATATGTTCTTCCAAATCTTTTTTTTTTTACTTTTTGTTTAATAAAGTGGTACTATCTGCATATCTCAAATGATAGTGTTTTCAATCCCATACGGTTTACAACTGTCTTCTCTTCTTATCCTGCCTTTCTTGTAAATTAAACTGTTAGCAGGTGTAGTTCAGCAAATCTAAACAATACTATCTGTGATTTGTTTATGGATATGAGTAAATTTAGCCTTGTTTCCTTTATAATGTGCCAGGTGCATAAACTAGTTCCCATAAGGCTAAATAAATCATGGGCAAAGCCATCTGTATTTGTTAGTTATGCCTGTAGAAAGAAAAGCCAAGTAAGATACCAAATAGAGTAAACCAGCTTTTTGCTCATTTTCTATAGTTCTGCTTTCTCTGACATTTGAACATGGCCAGTCTGGATCAAAGCCAAAATGTGTCAGAACCACCAGCTTCGGCTTGGCGCTTACCGGCGTTCTGTCATCAATGGGGAAGGGAGGGGAGACAAATGGGCAATTTGCTGTATATCTTTATGACAGGAAATTAGGAGGGGGAAATTGACAGTTGAGGAAGAACAGAGCAGCTTGGAATCCAGTTTATACTGGCACACTGGCATCTTCCAGGCCGTTTGCCCGAGTGTGGAATTTTATCTGCCCAAACATCTCAAAGTTTCTCATAACATCACGGCGGTGCTGGATTGGCTATGCCCGGACAGACCAAGGGGGTAGAGCTAGGGGAAACCAGGAGTTTAGTTCTGTATTGGCACACGGAATTTTAGATTCCGCTTGACTCTACTGCAATCTGACAAAATGTGTAGTTCTCACAAATTAATGATTAAAGGATTTCCATATCTGCAGCAGGGGTGGGTTCCACTTACCTTCCCTACCGGTTCGCATCGCGATGGAAGTGTGCGTTTTGCGCGCGCGTGCTCACTTCGCTCAAGCGCACGCCTATGACACTTCACGGAAATGACCCTCTGCGCATGCGCAGAACCCTCTGTGCATGCGCAAAGCATTCTTTGCAGGGCTGTGGCGACCAGAGAACCGGTTCGGGGGCGTGGACAGCCGGCCATCGCTGCCAGTTCGGCGAGCGGGTGAAAATTTCCGCCACCGGTACTGGAGAACCGGTCCAAACCGGCAGCAACCCACCACTGATCTGCAGTCAAAACACACATGCTTTCCCTTTTAATCTGAAGAAGGGTAGCACCAAACCCAAGAAAAAAAGTAATCAAAACATCATTCTGAGATTACATTCTATTTTGACAAAGCATCTTTGATCACAGTTGCATTATGTTGTCTTGAATAGCCACTTTCTCGTTAGGCATACATTTTTAAAACAAAAAGTACTTTTGTTTGAAATACTACAAATTACTATTTATTATTTACTTTCTAACATTGTAGAACTCCATATGTAAAAAAACAGGCATACCTACATAAATCTGTGGAGGGGAAATGTAAAATGCATCCAAAATCCATCTATACCAGGATCTACAAAATAAGCATAAAAGCATATGTGAACTTTGAACTCTTCAGCAGGTAAGATGTTACAAAAAAATTAGGCAAGGAGGGAAAGGAAAAGAATTCTAAGAATAAATCTGGAAATGTAAAGGCATAAAATCAATCTCCAAAAGGAAATAATCAATTGAAAAAAGATTCAATTTAAGTGTTATTGATGTCAGATTATTACCAATCTTAGTAACCAATAATTCCTTGTTTAAATATAGTAATTCTTCAAGATGCACACTCATTTGAAGTGCATTGTTCACTGCCTGAAGCTAAAGCTGAGGATTGTGTTGTTTAATAATATTAAAATAAGATTCATATCTTCACTTTCTACTTTTCCAGGAACTTTTCCCATTCCAAGGCTGCTGGTAGAATATAACAAACAGTGCATGCCTTATGGCTTATTATTACATAATCAGAGAACCTTTTTTGGCATATTATAGTTCTTAAATATCAAACTTGTCTTGGCAACAAATTCTATGGTTTCAGATTTATATCTAGTCAGCCACCCTTGATATGATATATTCCAGCTGTATACAACTATAACAGTGCTTCCCCATTTCAACTAATATAACCACTCTGGGAGATTTCAGAATCTGGAAGGCTGATGGAACATAACATGGAACAAACATTTTTTTGTTTAATTTGGTACACTCTATATATTCTGAGATGGATCATTCCCTAGAGACAATTGTACTACAGCTAAACAAGTACTAAAGAGGGTTTTTTCTTTCTCTGCTCACGTTTTCAGGAATCCACTGTTTTTTCTTCCTGCAAATCTGTCAGGAATCACTGGAACTGGGTGGTATGTAAATACTTGTAACAAGTAAACAATAATAAAATAAAATAAAAATGGCTGGTCACTAACATCAAACCACCATACTCCACATAGTGATTTCATTAGTGATGTTGAAAACCTGAAAGCTTAATAAATCACTTTCAGATTCCATTGCTAAAAAAAAAGTATTAAATGTTTTAGTACCTCATCTTCACTACATAAATAAGCATGCTACAAGTGTTAGTTAATATCCAGTTTGTACAGCAAATAACTTGGACCTTATACAAGAATCCATCCACAGATTAAGTGAAAAAGTAGTTTGGTAAGACATAGAAATGCCAACTGAAGAGCGGTGCAGAATTGAACTGCTAACAGAAGGCTATAAATCTGATTTATTTTCAGCCAGATAAGCAGAACATTTTTATAATATGAAATAAATAAAAGAACCTAAGAATTGTGGAGCTTCATGATCTTATTAATCATGCTACTCAGTATTTACATCAAGTCTGAATAGTTATAGAAAAAATATGTTCTTTAAAATGTCATAATAGGGAAGCCATGTCAGACAAGCACATAATAAGAAAATAATATGAAAAAAATGTCTGTTTAAAAAAAATCTTATTCTCAGAGAATAAAAACAACTGCAAATGAAAGTGTCACATCTGTAGATTATGGGTGGTGAAAATGTGGTAGCACAAAGGCAACAGAGATATAATTTATGATATACAGAAAATTTTCATTCTTTAATGTCACCACCTCTTTAACATGGAATAACTGTGAAACACTGCATATTAAGAATTGGTTAGGATTCTATGCAGAGGTGGGTTCCTGCCGGTTCGGACCAGTACTATAGAACCGGTAGTAAAAATAGGGACTGGTTCTCTGAACCGGCAGTAACGGCAGCCTGGCCACGCCCCCGAGCCGGTTCTTTCGGTAGCGCCATAGGCGGCGCCATCTTGTTTTTCGCTTTCTGCACATGCACAGAAGCTTTGTTTTAGCACTGCGCATGCATGAAGAGCGCCCGCACCAGCACGCCCGCGCCCACACCCACGCCCGCATAAAGCACCACTGAGCAAACCGGCAGTGACAAAAAACGGAACCCACCCCTGATTCTATTCAAAGGAAATCATTTAGATTTATAGAAGAATAAATGGAAATAAGGATTGTAAGTGAATATCACTATGATTTAGCCAATTCTTTTCCTAAAAAGAGAAGCATTTTTTTCTTTTTATTTACACCTATTCAACCCCTTAGAAATTTTTATACTACTATAGGAAACTTTGGAAAATATGGGAAATGGTGCAATGTTTTGTAAGGGAAGAGGGGAAAAAAGTCCTACAATTTAACAGTATAAGGGAAGCATAAGGTTATTTAGCTTTATTCTCAAGTTGTTAGGAACATTTTTCTAACATTCCATCAGAATTTCACTGTGATATCAGATTTACTCTGATATCACATCTCTGATACTCAGGGGTGGGTTCTAATTTTTTTTACTACTGTTTCTGTGGGCATGGCTTATTTTGTGGGTGTGGCTTGATGGTCATATGATGGTGGGTGTGGCTTCTTGGTCATGTGACTGGGTGGGAGTGGTTTGGCAGTCATGTGACTGGGTGGGAGTGGCTTTGCAGTCATGTGACTGGGTGGGGGTGGCTTGGTGATCATGTGACTGGGTGGTCATGTGACTGGGTGGGCATGGCCAACTTGACGTCACTCACGTTAAGGGTTAGGGTTAGGGTTAGGGTGTTTGGCCTCTCCTCGCCTCAAAGGCCTCAACGAGATACAATTTCCCTATCTATTTACTACTACTGAACATCCAAAATATACTATTTAATCCTATGTATATATGCCATATGTGTACATACATATTACACACAGGCACACAAAAATATACATTATCTACTATATATACTGTATGTATATATTTCTTTCTCATTCTTTCTCTCTCTCTTTCTCTCTCTGTCTCTTTGTCTCTTTCTTTCTTTCTTTCTTTCTTTCTTTCTTTCTTTCTTTCTTTCTTTCTTTCTTTCTTGTCTCTCTCTCCCTTCCTTCCTTTCTTTCTCTTTCTTTCTCCCTTCCTCTTTCTTTCTCCCTTCCCCTCTCCCTCTCTCTCTCTCTCTCTCTCTCACTCACACACACACACACACACACACACACACACCTGGTCTGGGCACAAAGTATCTGTTGTTACAGAAGTTTTCATTTCTCTCTATAATACACCTGATACTAATCAATTCAATATCCTATCTTTCAACTACGTAAAGCCTAAAAGCCTAAGGG
>QLTV01004098.1:4044757-4055773 GCA_003457575.1 Thermophis baileyi
CACCAGAGAAAAGGGGAAAGGCGCACTCTGGATTCCGGACTCCAAGCCTTCCCTGAGCCGGGAAGCCGTCCTCGTTCTCATTCTTCCCAATCCCTTCCCTTCCCACTTCTGGATCCTTCTTCCCCCTCCCCCCCTTGCTTCCTTTTGCTTGAAGCTCCTTTCAGGGTGGGAGGGAAAACCAAATAAAAACGGGAAGGAGGCAAGGACAGAAAATGGTGCATGGCTGAAAAACAGGAGAAGGGCATTTTTCAGTTGCTTTCTTGGACTGAAAAGTTGAGGGGATCCAAGCAGGGGTGGGTTCTAACTTACCTCGCTGCTGGTTCACTTCCTCCCACATCGTGTGGGTGCGCCTTGTGGGCGCGCGCATGCACAGTGCCAAAAAAATCCAAAAAAAAAATAATTTTTAAAAAAAGCCAAAACCAAGATGGCAGTGCCGGAAATGTGCTGGAAACTCGGCTTCTGCACATGCTCAGAAGAAAATAAAAAAATAAAAAAATAAAATTCAAAAAAATTCAAAAAAAAAAGGCAAAAACAAGATGGCGACCGAATGCACAGTGCCAGAAACTTGGCTTCTACACATGCTCAGAAGAAAAAAAAATTCAAAAAAATTCAAAAAAAATGAAAAAAAATTCAAAAAAAATTCAAAAAAAATGGCGGCGCCCACGGACCGGCACCGACCAGTTCTGTGATGTCATCGTGACATCACCAGCGGGTCGCTACCGGTTCAGGCGAACCAGTCCGAACCAGGAGGAACCCACCCCTGCTGATACCACATCAAACTCACATGTCTTTGCATCACAGAGATGATGCCAAGGTGGAAAAAGGCAGCCAGGCAGTGAGCCTGGACTTGCAGACTTTTTCCAGACAAGGAGAAAGCATGAGATCACTCATCTATGCATTGGAAGGCAGCTCTTCATTAGTAAATCTGCATGATCCAGAGGGACCTTTGCAGGTGACTTCCAGACAGAGGGCCAGGAGTGCCAGAAAGATGGAAGATCAAGACAATGATTAATTTTAATCAATAGTTTTTAATTCTGTTATGATTACTTTCCTTTTTTGGTTTGTCCTTTCTCTCTTTGGAATCTGGTTTCTGGCAACTGTGGATACACACACAAACACACTCTAATATACAAGTATATTTATAGGATATAGAACAGTGGTAGGTTGCTACCGGTATGGTACGGTTCTACGAACCAGTAGCGGCGGCAGCGGGAGGCTCCGCCCACCCACCCCGGACACTTCTGCACATGCGCAGAAGCGTTGCGCGCACACGAACCAGTAGCAATGGAATTTAGAACCCATCACTGATATAGAAGGGATCTAGGACTATTCCTGGTAGTGTTTAGAGTTTGCAATCTTATACTGACAAGGTAGCAAAGAAGGACATTGTAACAGAGAAAGGACTCTTTGGTTAGGGAATTCTGATGTTCTAAATCAGAATCATCTTTATTTTGACTAAATATGATAATTCATTTATTTGTTCTGTCACCTCCAGAGGCTCAAGACCTCTATAATAAGCGTGCCATACACAAGAGACAATGCTGACCACAAATAAAAGTTCTAATAAAACTGCCACAAGCAAAAACCAAGGCTAATAAAGATAACTCATATCAAAAAGCCAGCTCATAACTGAGGTGGGTTCCTCCCGGTTCGGACTGGTTCACCCGAACTGGTAGCAACCCGCTGGTGATGTCATGATGATGTCACGGATCCGGTTCAGTCGGTGCTGGTCCGTGGGCGGCGGAATTTTTTTTGAATTTTTTTTCCTTCTGCGCATGCACAGAAGCCGAGTTTCCGGCACTGCGCATGTGTTGCCATCTTGTTTTCGGCTTTTTTTATTTTTATTTTTTATTTATTTTTTATTTTTTTGCACTGCACCCACGCGGCGCAGCCGCGCAGCGCGGGAGGAAGCAAACCAGCAGCGAGGTAAGTTAGAATCCACCCCTGGCTCATAACCACCATTTGCATGAAACAGTAATCTTAACAATCTTACAAAAGGTTAGCAGTCCTCTGAACCTCATGGGATAAATCATTCCACCGTGTGGAGGCTGCATTTGAGAAAGGCCTCACCCAGGCCCACAACCCTAATATTACATAATTTCATGGTAACTTTGGGGAGAAACTAAAGGACATACAATCCTGGGCCTGCAGCTTCTGAGCTGTTGCAAGTGCTCCCCAGTGGATTCAATCTTCCAAAGATAAAAGGAAAGCCAGGAGGATGGAAGCTTACAAAGGAGTTGGAAAGAAAATAGCTAACTTTGGTTACTTTCACAATAATGTAATTGGGGCCATATTATTTTCTTCAAAAGACTTGTAATTGGATTCTGAAGTAATTAAGGTCTTTCTGACATTTTAGGAAAAGTAAATCAGTTAAGCCATGTTTTATTCTGAATCAGATCAAATAGATTAAGCACTGGCTTTATTCATCTAACTTTGTCAGATCTTTCCAGTTTGCTCATTTTATCTAATTCATTGATTTATTTCTACATGTCATACGCTGTTTTAGTTCTGGAAAACAAGCTGGACCTTTGCCTTCCTTACTTTAGATCTGCTGGCCAGAAGGAGTTTTGATTTGCTACAGCTATGCATTATTGCAAAGTCTGACATCATATGAAATTGTAAAAGTTATTTTAAAATGTGTTTTTATTTATTTATTAGATTCATATGCTGCCCATCTCACTATTAAGCAACTCCTGTACTGAAAAGTCATTCTTCCATGAATTTTATGCTGGTAACCAATTTAGGGGCTATGCATTTTCTAATCAGCCCTTCAAATTGTTGGGCTGCTAGCATTCTAGTCAATGCAACCAATATATTTGAGATTTCTGCATAGTGCCCTGGGGGGGGGCAGAACTGGAGGGCACCATATTAGGAAGGCTAATCAGCCCCTAATCAGACAATGTGAAGCTCATGAAGGAATATAATACAATATTTCAAACTAGAAAACCATTTAATATAAGAAACAAATTATATTTAAAAACTTCTATTAGGGTTGCTCAGCAGCATTACTGATTGCCTACTCAGAATAAAACCTTAATAAATCAGGCATTTATTTAAGGAATGAAAAGGAATTCCTTTGCAAGTACATGCTGTCAAAGAATCTGTGAGTCAATTATAGGAGATACAGTAACATGGCTTCCTAGATTAATTACAACAGATCATAAAATATATCAAATTCTACACAGAATTCACTGAACTCAGGTTTGCTTAAAATTATATTCACAGAAGGGCTACATCATTTAATGGCTACTTTGTTAGCCTGGGTTTTTTTCTTTCTTTTCATATTCCAACATTCTGTTACAGATAGTTTTTGAAGTTTCCAGAGAATTGTAAAATTGGAAAACCCTTGGAGATAATATAGTCTAACCCTGATGATAGTTTGTTCAGACTTTATTTAAATATTCTTTTCAATTTTAATTAGTTAGCATCTGCAATAGCTAGTTTTCTTCATTTTTAAGGAGTTTTCTACTCTCTGCAACAAAAGTGCCTAAAATGCAAACACTCTGTATGAAAGAACCCAGGTTTAAATTATGGCTCTTTCTCCTGCCTTTACATCATTACAGGCTAAGAACTACTTATTTCTCAGTAGGTAAAGCCCTTCCTTTAACTTGTAGATTGTTATTGTAACATACCAGTCAGCTCTTGCCACTTTAATTTTGAGATAAAACATGAAAAATGTAATATGAGGCTAAAATATTTCGGTAGAAAAGAATATGCTGTATATAGCTCAGGACTGAACTGTAGAGTTCTTGGTGCTCCCTGAGCTTGTCTGTTTGCTTGCAGATGTTTCATGTTAGGTAACATCATCTGTATGAGTGAATGTGGGGTTTGCTCTCTGCTTATATACGGTAGCTTGCCCTCACATTTTGATGTGAGTGTAGTTTTCTCCTTAGTAGTTCCTTTATTAGGGTACTGATTTCTGCTTGTTTGCCTGGTGTTCATTCCTACTTATCTGGACGTCAGCTGCTAAAGAGGTCGTGTTCTTATCTTTTTATTTCCTTCTTCATTTTTACTGTCTCTTTTGGATGGTGTGTAGATTCAATTTGTGTCTATGTATCAATTGTTGGCTGATTTGTTCGAGTACCACACTTCCTGGAATTCTCTAATGGTTTTGGCTTCAGCTTGGTCTATGATACACACAGCTTCCCAGTTGAAACTATGGTTGAGTTTGTCCATGTGTTGTGAGATTGAGTTTTCATCATGTCTTTTGACTGTTAGTTGGTTTTCATGGACGGGCTCTGCCAATCTTCTGCTTTGGCACTATTCTTCATAGTAGCCGTTACAGTCCTTTTATTATATGTTGTAGATGACTCCTATTTTTTCTTCTTGTGCTACTGTCTCTTTTGGTTTATTTAAGATGTTTTTAAGGGCTTTACTTGGTTTGTGTGCTATAGTTGGTTTGTTGCGTGATGTGGTGCAGCTGAAATAGTTTATTGGTTGTTTCTGAGATGTTTTTGATGTATAGTAGTAGTGTTATCTTTTTCATAGCTTGTGTTGGTTGTGCTGCAGTGGGCTGTGTGGACAGGCACTTTTTGATAGTTGTGTGGGTATCAAATTTGTTGGAAGATGTTGTATAGATAATCTGTTTCCTGGGTTACTGCAGTGCATTTGTACTTGTCTGAATAATGTTCATATACCGCTTCTCTAATGGAAGATTGGGTTGTTACTTTGGTAATGAAGCACTTAGTTTAGCTTGGGTTTTTGTTTTTTGTTTTTTTGTTTCTTATTTGCCATTGTTTCCTCTGCAGATGAGCATATCCAGGAAGGAGAATGTGTTATTTTCTTTTTCCCTTGTGAATTTTATTCCTTTTCATGTGTCCTGTCTAGTTGTTCCTTTATTAAAACAAAGGATGAAGAACATGCATGTCTGATTTTGCAGCTCCATCTGAGAATTCTACTTCTATTATTAACACTGCAAAGCTAAAGTATCTCAGTTGTGACCATTACATTCTTACAGTCAAATATTGGGAGAGAGGTCATCTGAAGCACAAACATTAAATGAAATTAAGCATTTGCATTACTAACTTGGATGTTCACTGCTATTTTACTCTAGTAATGACAACTCCTAAATAGAGGAAGAGGCAAAGATAGGAATAATTATAATATTGCAGTCACCTTTGTAGTTAGTTGTCCTTTAGAGTCCATGGTTGCATAATGGCCAGAATGATAAGAGGCATTTATCTTTGATGAAGCATCACATAATGGCTGTTAATAATAGCCTTACTGTTTAAGATAAGGTATAATAGCTGCCATTCCTAATGTGTAAAATCAGCTTAATGTTTCCAAAATCTGCCATTATATAAACATACACACTTTTTCCATTTATTTTTTTTATTTTTTTTTAACATTTTTTATTTTTTTATTTCTCACACATATACACAAATATACAATCTCTTAACCGTTAATAATCATTTACCTTATCTTTTAGCATTCATATTAATTTATTCCTCATCCTAAAATTAAAACATATAGTCGGGGTTGCTCTTCTACCATTCCATATCCCCTCCTTATCCCACAACAACCCTTCCTCTCTTTCTCTCCCCTCTTTCCCCTTCCCTCCCTTCTTCTCTCCTTTTCCACTTTCTTCTTTCCTCCTCTCCTTCCCCTTCTCTCCTTCCCCTTCCCCCACTCCTCCCCTCTTCCTACCCTCTGTTCTCCCCTCCTCTCCCTTCTTATCCTTCTACTCCACTCTCCAGTCCCTCTTTTCGTTGTTGTGTTTACTTGTTTTCAACTCAGTATAATTTTAGGATGGCCTTCAAGCAACGCCAATTCTCCATTTACATACATCTCCAATTCTTTTTCTATTTTGATAGTTACACATATTTCATCATTAACGTGTATTTGTCTAATAATACTTTTATTCCCCCCCCTTTCCCCCTTTTCATTCACCAGTATGTCATCTGAGTTTCTATTCCCTTTTTGTCTTTTCTCTCATTTACTCTCTATCCTATCCAGTTTATTAATCTCTATTCTTTTATTCATATTCCTTTTCTAACCAATCATAAAATCGTCCCCTTGTCTTGAAATACACCGATTCCTCCTTGTCTTTTATTCATAATGTTAATCTATTCATTTCTGCACATTCTAAAATTTTCTTTATTATCTCTCCTCCTGTAGGAATTTTCTCTGCTTTCCAGTTTTGTGCACTTTTTCCATTTAGATGTGCCTTTAGATAAATTGGAGCTGCAACCCCCAGATAATCCAGTTAGCATCTAACAACTTATTATACTGTTAAAACCGTATAGTATCCAATGAGTAATCATAGATCAATTAATCATATTGTTATAGATACTGTATCTAAACATGGATTCAAACAAGCTTCCTATGCCTCACTCTCTATACCAGTGTTTCTCAACCTTATCATGCTCTGAGAATTTTTGGAGTTGAAATCCACTCAGCTTAAAGTTGCCAAGATTGAGAAGCCCTGCTCCATAGTTGATGAAGCACCGTGGTGTTACTTAGTTGGATAATGAAACAACTGAAAGCAAACAACCAAGGTCAGAAAACACCAAGGATTCTACTGCTCTATACTACAAGTTTTGTTATGCAGCTTCTGATACATATACAAATCATTGAACAGGCTTTATATCCCAGCTTGTAATTCCCTTACTTTTCCCCTATCATAAATAATATGGATTCCAAATATTTTACATAGTTTGAGCACTAGAGATGATTGTCAGGCAATCATTACTGATCCTGAGCTAGCAGTAACTGAATTCTAAGAACACAAATCAATTAGCCTGCACTCTGCTTCTATCTTCTTATCACTGAGTTTTTTCCTCTCCATATTTAACTTCCAGTATTCCATTAAAAAAGAAACACAGACACATATAAACTTTCAGCTCACTATGCCCTGCATCTACATAACTTATTTGGTCTGATGAAATGGAACCAGGACAGTGGGATTCAAGAATTTTTACTACCGGTTCTGTGGGCGTGGCTTGGTGGGCTTGGCATGGCTTGGTGGGGGTGGCTTGGTGGGGCTGGCAGGGGAAGGATACTGTAAAATCTCCATTCCCACTCCACTCCAGGGGAAGGATACTGCAAAATCTCCATTCCCTCCCCACTCCAGGGAAAAGTTACTGCAAAAGCCCCATTTCCTCCCGATCAGTTGGGACTCGGGAAGCAGAGAATAGATGGGGGCGGGGCCAGTAAGAGGTGGTATTTACCGGTTCTCCGAACTACTCAAAATTTCCACTACCGGTTCTCTGAACTACTCAAAATTTCTGCTACCGGTTCTCCAGAACTGGTCAGAACCTGCTGAAACCCACCTCTGAACCAGGAGGTGGATGTTATGTCTAGTGCAGTGTTTCTCAATCTTGGCCCCTTTAAGATGTAGACTTCAACTCCCAGAATTCTGGGAGTTGAAGTCCACAGATCTTAAAGAGGCCAAGGTAGAGAAACACTGCACTAGCATATAAGCTGTCTGGGGCAGTGTTTCTCAGCCTAAGTAACTTAAGATATATTGACTTCAACTCTCAGAATTTCCCAACCACATATATTGTGCTTATCCAGAATAATGCTTCAAGGAAATAGTTTTTTAGATGGGTCCAAATGACCAGAGGGCCTCACAATTAGAAAATAAAAACAAGACTGGATCAAACAGTGCTATCTATAAGAAATTGGGGGTGCAAAAGATTTGCTGGTTTCTAATTACTATCATGTTAGTAGTTTTAGAGACAGCTGATGATTTTAAGAACAAGAGTCAAGATGAATTGAGCAATGAAAGCAGAGCCTTTCAGGGTATGGAACTCTCACACATTTTTTGACAATTAACAACAGCTGGATTCTAGGAAGATAGCTTTTGGGCTATGTTTAAAGCTATTTCTTATGGACCTTATTGTTGCTATTAACTGTAGTTCTTAGCTCAACTGTGCATGACTCCTACTTGATGCTGTCCATATTTACCCAGATTTGCTCCCTGTGACCTTCACTTGTTAATGGATCTTCAGTGCATGTACCTTTCCTTGACAACCTAATCCACTGGCTTACCCAGCTTTCACCTGCTTAAGTTTGACTGATGCTCTATTCCCCGTTTGGCTTTTAAGTGCTTTATAGCTGTTCCCAGCCATAAACATGACATGAAGAAGAGGAAGAATCCCTCGATTTTCAAGATGTGGCAAGGAAACTGAATTGATAGAATGTTGTAGCAGGTTGCCACTGATTTGCTGTCAATGTCATGCATAAAATAACAGAGATATAATAAAACTGTTGAAGGGTAGACCTATTATATTAGCTGGGAAATTACACATTCATCAAAAATCCAATGACATGAAGAAGCTTCAGGGCTTCTTTCTAATACTGTCATACACTGGCATAAATGTAGGAGCTTTTTTGTTTCTAATGTTGACATCCTTGATACACTGACCTACATGATAAAAACAAATTACTGTTGTTCCCCACTTCTGAAAATTAGGACAGTACAGAAATTATAAATGTTCTTTATCTTTGGCTGGACTACCTTCTATGCTAAATCCTGTGTTTAATGAAAAATGAATTCTAAATTTTAAAAAAACCTGGAAATCTTTGTATTCTGTTATATTTTGTTGAATTTTTATAATAGCTACTTTTAAAATTAGTAAAGACTAATAATTCTAGTCCAATAGCTGAGAATAAATTTGGGTTTCTTTTTGAACATTTACATTCATGTCCACTTTAACTGGCAGTGCAAACTTACAGTATCTACTCAGAAAGAAGTCCCTGTAAGTTTAGTGGGACATAAATTCAGGATGCAGACATTATAGCTAGGTTTGATTATTCATTTAGAATACCTAAGCTTCATTGGTTGAATAATCCTCTGCAGAAGATGACATTCATAGGATTTTGAGTTTATTAACTGAAACTATACAAAAGGACTTTAAGATATGCCTCTCTTATCCCACTGTCATGATTTATAGTAGCTTTAAATATTAGGTCAATGGAACTCATCAGAGATCTGCTGAATGAAGTTCCAGGGAAGTATTATAAATGTGTTTATTACCACAAAAGAAAAGGAAGGAATGAAAAGTGATGGTGTGATCACTATGTAAGCACCCAGGAGGCTAATATAGTATAAAAAACTAGGCAAATTCAAAAGAAGCGTTAAACTCTTGGCCTTATTAGAATTTTGAGAGCATGAAGCTGTTGGATTCACAAAATGGTTGCTACAGAAGATTTGCCTAGTGACAAATGATTGCCATTGTGGACATGACCAATACACAATTAGCAGAAAATAAATCAGCTCTCCTAGTAAGGATTTGTGGTATTCAAAGCTGCAGATGTTACAAGAGCATGCTAGTTTCCTATTTTTAATTAAATAATTCCTTACAAACTTATCTGGGACAAGTTTACAAATAGCACATAGTCTTTGCCAATTTCTAGATAGATAGATAGATAGATAGATAGATAGATAGATAGATAGATAGATAGATGATAGATAGATAGATGATAGATAGTCTCCAGATTATTCCACTCTTAGGCAGAATGTATCAGTTGTCTTAGGAAGTAGGTGCAGGACTGTACAGAAAGTTACAGAAATATGTGCTATATGGTTTTCCCTCCTCTATCTAACATATTCTGCTGCCCTCAGGTTTGTGGATGATAGTGTGTCCATTATTCCATTTCCTCACATCAAATTGGGTAGATGAACAAAATGTTTTGAGTACCTTCTTAATTATTATTTCATATTATGAGTGGGCAACCTATAATCTTCATGACACATGCTGCCAGAACAAAGGCCTTCAAAATTGCTCTGTACCAGAAGAGGAATGCAGTGATTATGAGCAAGGGGTTGGAGGTCATGACAGATGAATGTGAGGTTGTGTGTAAGTTCTGGGACTCAAATAGTTGCCTGTCATTGAAAAAAATATTATGTTTTTGCCCGCAGTCTTTGCCACTGCTTTCTTCTTCTGTTATAGAGCAATTTTGATGGCCTTTGTTCTGGGCATATGTATCCTGAAGATTATGGGTTGCCCACTCATAATATAAAATAATAATTAAGAAGGTATTGGGGATCAACTCAAAACATTGCAACATCTGATGTGAGAAAGTGGAATAATGGAGAGACAAAACAACCATCCACAAACCTGAGTCTGGAAGTTAACCATATCTCATGAATTGGAAGTGAGTTATCTTATGTTGTACCACCTGCTGTAATTGTGGTAATAGGATGCATGTATTTTCAATCTCTTGTTTAATCCAGAAAAATCCAGAAAAGAATAACAAATACTGCTGAATGTAACGATTTAACCCAGGGCTTCCCAACACTGACAGTTCCAATTCTGTGGACATAAATAGTCAGAATTCCCCACCTTGCAGGGCCATTGCTGAAAATTCTGGAGTGGAATCTATGTTGCTAGAAGTTATCAAGGATGCAAAATATTGATCTAAGCAGTTCCCAACTTAGTGTCTTCTAGATATACTGTAATACAACATCCATAGTCCCTTTTCATATTAGAAATATAGGAATTGTTCTCTGATGTATTTTTTAATTTATTTTTAGATTTTTAAAATCCTGCCTTTAGTACTTTATAAATCTCAAGATCACAAACACACATAATTGTTGATATTGTTGCCATTACGGAAACTTGGTGGGATGAAACCGACAAATGGAATATACAGCTAGAGGGATTTAAATTATTTAAAAGAAATAGACCAAATAAAAGAGGAGGTGGAGTTGCACTATATATAAGAAATAACTACATCTCTACAAAAATAGAGCACAACAATAATGAAAATTATCTTGAATGCATTTGGGTCAATATTAAAGGGGGGGGGAAATGACATTGCCATAAGTCTATACTATAGGCCACCCAAACAAACAGAGGGAATAGATGAACTTTTTGCTAGTCAGCTAACTAAGGTATGTAGGAAGTACATCACAATAGTAATGGGGGATTTTAACTACCCTGACATCAACTGGGAGACAAACTCTGCACCAAGTGGACGATCCAACAGGTTCCTAACAAACCTAGCAGACAACTTTGTTACCCAAAAAGTAGAGAAGGGAACAAGGGGATCAGCCATATTGGACTTAAT
>QLTV01004098.1:4083232-4094825 GCA_003457575.1 Thermophis baileyi
CCGCTGCTCCCGGGTCGGGTCGAAAGGCGCCGGTGGGTGGACGTTGGACATCGCGGCAGAGAGTAGGCAGAAAGGCCGCTGCCTGGCTGGTTGGAATCGCTGAAGAAGCAGTCACGGTTCTTCTGAACCCAAGCCCTCGTCGCCACTGTTAGATAGTGGGTAGAGATGACAGGAGACAGACTTCCAAGCAGCTCTTTATTTCAGCTCTTGTATCAGCAACCAGCAAAGAGCAGTCTGACAGCTTGCCCTTTTATAGGGAGCTGTCAGACAGACCAGCCAATAGCGTTTGAGCTTTTTCCCGCTCAAACGCTGGACCTGGTTGGAACCATGCAACACAGTTATAACAGTTAGAACATAACACTTCTGGTTTTAAATAAATTGACAGAATGCTGTCCCATTGTTAACTGTTAAATCTTTAGTCACCACTCCAGTTGACTTTCTAAACAGAATAAGGACAACTTGTTTGTTTTTTCTTCCAGTAACAAAACACACTTGATTTATAAATGCACTGACCCAATTTGACACAAACTCACTGTGAAAAAAGCTTAGCTCATGCTAATTTTCAGATCTGCCACATCCTGCCAAATGGTTTCCTTTCTGACATATCATCATTCATCCATATTTAGGATGGTTTGCGATAGCATGCCAAAGACCAAATTCTATATATGTGATAGTTGTTCAGGATCATTTCATAAAATGCAAAGTTTTCTTTGACTCTCACATACTGAACTGTCTATCGGAATAAACCTTCTCTGTAGCTACCTTTCCTGTAAATGTATACAACCTTTCTAACCTTACTGTAGGATATTTTTAGCATTGTAATTCTCAATGCCATTACATAGTTCTCCTAATTTCTAGAGAAAATTAAATATCCGCACTTAAATGGAACAAAATATGTTATTTATGAATTTAAATATTAAAGGAAATAGAGCCCACAATAATAATAAAAACCTCTTACTGTGCCTTCTTCTAAGTCATTTCAATAACAGAATGTAAACTTGCCAGTTAAAAATTACTGCTCAAGAAAATCATTAACAAAAAATAAGGAAAAAATGGTTTTCTCGTTCTATCAACAAATATTCAATAAAATCCTCCCACATGCATCTGTTTTTTTGAAACCCCACCTACATTCTTATTAATACTCTGGAAAAATGGCAATTGTAGCTAAAAACAAAAAAACTAATATGATACTACACTTAGTTGCTTGGGATATAAAAATAAATTATATGCTCAGCATTCCATAGAAAAATACAAAACAAAATAAATTTTCTCAAGAAAAATGTTTCCGTTTACCTTCACCCCCAAGACATTTATATTATCAGTTTCAAAGATCTTTGTTAATCAGTTGCTTAGGAAAATAGCAAATATGTATACTTTTCAACCTAAAATCCCCAATGGTTTAGTGGTTTGCTTTATAAAATTAGGCAATAATGAAAATAACCTAAAGGTTCTATTGTAGTAAGTTTCATAAATGCTTCTTATTGGCTTTATCAGGAAACTTCTTACCGAGAGCTTCTGGATGTTGAAATTAAATGGACCACTCGTGTTTCACTCAAAGAAGAGGACAAAATAGCTCATCAAGTTCCATAAAATTTACAGGTATTAATTCATATGCATAGCTACAATTTTATATATAACTATTACTTAAATAGAAACACACCATCATGTCATAGAAACTGGTTGGCTTTCTTTTTCCATTTTAGCTTGGCCTGATATTTGTACATAAGCAGTTCATGATATGTTCTACATCCAGCCCTTGGTCACATTGAGCATCTCTGTCTCCTTGTACAAATAATATGGTCAATATGATTTCTACATACACCATCTAGTGACGCTCATGTATATACTTACCGGTAGGTATTATTTGGTTTTTCAAGACTGAGTTAGCAATGAAGAAATCATTGGATTGGCAGAAACTACTAAATTGTTCTCCTGCTTCATTCTGTTTCCTAAGCCATTCAGTCCAACTACATTTTCCTCCTTACTATTTCTAACTTTGGCAGTTCCGTCTTTACCACAAGCAGTACATCTTGCTGCATGTTCTGTTCATTTATCAACTTCTACATCAATTAATATGGCCATTGAAGGTGTTGCACCAAGGTAATATTTTTGCTATATTCTTCTTGATTATGAAAGCAATGTCATTCCTTCTTCTTCATGTCCTGAGCAAAAAAATATGACCTTGTGACCAGAAATGTTCAGTTCCTGTTCATTTCAATTTGCTGATATCTAAGATGGGAATGTGTAGTCAATTTCTTTCATCTTTCATTGTACTGAACTTTATCAGGTTAATGCATCTTACATTCAAAGGTCCCATGTAATTCTGTCATTGCAGCTTCAGTTATATTTCTTGTGCCTAGCAACATTAGTAATCAGATGTCCTCTAAGTGGTATTCTGGTTTCTCTTCAGATCATATAAATCTTTTGCCTTTTACTAATGATTCAGAAATTAGATGTCCTGAGGCTTTAATCTAGCTAAGTTAAAACTTCATAGTACTCCAAAAGATCCTTAATGCTTCTTCAGTAGCATGTTGAATACCATTCAACCTGAGCACGCTCATCACCTGGCATTGTATCTTTAGTCATTTATATTGTCTATCTGTGTATTTTGCTTTGTAAAATACAGCAACAGTTTATCATTGCATTTTTCCACATCCCATAATACGAAACGATGCCTTTGCTGTTGTTGCTACTGTAAAGTGAACATCAGCTTCCAGCTAGTTGTGTATTAGGATGACCTTCATGCCTTGGGGGACTCTCCTGGGACTACATGATCTTGGCATTCTTTTCTCATCTGTCCAAGATCATCACCACCCAAGATGAGGCAGCATAGCAGATCTTGAGAGTCTGTTTCTGTTTCCTTTTGTGAGGTAGATAGCTGTACTATCTCAAGGTAAAAAAAGTTCTTGAATACTCCAGAATCGATAAAAGTCCTTTTTTAAACTTTCTTGTTGCTGGTGTTGTCTTCAGCATCACTTAGATGAGATGTGTGGCTGTATAAATCACATTGAATCAAATCAAAATATAAATGGGGTCATCCAGCTGGACTGAAGGATGTTGCCAGGCATCAAGCTCTTGTAAAATTGTCCAAACTAAAGCAAACCACCATCCTCACCAAGCATATACAGTACTCTGGGAAAAGCCAATGCAGGTTGGCTAGGTTGCATTAACAGAGGAATAGAATCAAGATCACGGGAAGTATTAGTACTTCTTTTTAAAGTAAGACCGCACGTAGAATACTGCATCCAGTTTTGGTCACCATATTATAAAAAAGATGTAGAGACTCTGGAAAGAGTGCAGAAAAGAGCAACAAAGATGATTAGGGAACTGGAGACTAAAACATATGAAGAATGGTTGCAGGAATTGGGTTTGTCTAGTCTAGTGAAAAGAAGGAGTAGGGGTGACATAATAGCAGTGTTCCAATATTTGAGAGGCTGCCACAAAGAAGATGGGGTCAATCTATTTTCCAAAGCACAAGAAAGCAAGACAAGAAACAATGGATTGAACCTAATCAAGGAGAGAAGCAACCTAGAACTAAGGAGAAATTTCCTAATAGTGAGACCAATTAACCAGTGGAACGGCTTGCCTTCAGAAGTTATGAGTGCTCCATCACTGGAGGCTGTTAAGAAGACATTGGACAGTTACTTGTCTGGAATGATATCGGGTTTCCTGATTTGTGCAGGAAGTTGGACTAGAAGACCTCCAAGGTCCCTTTCAATTCCGTTATTCTGTTAATTACTGGGGAGTTCACCTTCACCTTCCTACTCTCACACAAACTGTCTGAATTGAGTTGTCTCTTGCTTCTCTGGTATGCACTCCCTCCTCCCTCTCTCCCTCCTGGGAGTTTGGACTATATTTCATCATAGTCACTGTGACTGCTAAAAGATATACTTGAGTGAAGACTCAGAACCTAACTCAAACATGTCCTTCCATCCAAAGCTCCCAATTGTCTGTCTCCAGGGTGACATTTGGAAACTGTTGTAACTTCAGCAGCCACTAGAAACCCTGTCTTTGAAGCTTAGAAGCCATAATTGTTATAAAATGCAGTTGTTAGATTTGTGGCAGACAGATCTTATCACTGCAGGAAACCTTCTATTTTTAATGTTGTTGCACTGCATGTATTCCCAGGTCAAATTGCTGGTTACCACGTAAACATTTCTGTTTGATGTGGTATCAATGACCCTGTTGTCCAAAATGAGTCTGTCTATCCTGTCACTTCATCAAGAAAGGGTCTGCTGAGGGTGCTGCACCCATGTAAAATGAAGAGCCTTTTTGGTTGCATCTCAAATCTGGAATATGTCTCTGGAGATATGTTTGGTTCCTTTCCTGATTTTTAGAAGCTTTGAAAAACATTCCTTTTTAAATAGTACTCACAGCCGTGAAATTGGGATACAGAAATTATGTTAATGGAATATAATTCTACCTCTTGGTTCCAAACATCTCTAATTTAATTCTATGTTACTACATGTCACAATATCTTTGAGCTCAGAGACTAGAATGCTTGTATTCTATTTTCAGAGCTTTCTGAGTATGCTTGTGGGTGACCTCCCTTATATAATTGAATTCAATGCATGAGTAATCAACATACTAGTTTCTATTGCTCCTATGATAGCAACGAAGAAAAAATGGAAGCAATTTTTGTGGGTTGCCTCTTGACATTAATAGAATCATTCAATTGAATTTCAAATATAAAAGGACTCTATACGGTGTCATTTTTTGAAATGTTGCATTATGCTGTTACAACGTTCTAAGATATAGGAGATTTTTAGTCCCACAAAACCTATGAAATTAAAAGGATCACTATAAAGTATCTCAATTATTCAAATTATATGAGGTTCATTCACATATAAAGTTATATGATTCAATTTCTTTATAGTTAATTAGAAGAGTGAAAAATGATAGCTTCAACTTGCCCTGGTTACTTGAAGCCAATTGTATTTTACAGCAACTTAATTGCATAATATTTACTGGAGTACTCAAGAAAGTTGTGTACCATGCTGTAAAGTTGGTAGCTTCTATAAATGGACCACAATATTCTATTTCTAGCGGTGACTCTTTCCAAATCTCATTTAAATCAAAGGGATTTTAGTCCTTGTGTTACATAAAGAAGGAAACTGGTGGTTCTGACACACTATCAAAATAGAAATCTGAATGAAAATGGTAATAAAAAACTATCCATGATAGATCTCATGCAGGATCTTACCTGGCCATGGTACTTTTTCTTCTTGATCTTCCTCCTATGTCTGCTGTTAATAGAGGTGGAGTATAAATAAATAAATCAAGGAAACAACTGAGCAAATTATGCACTTCATGGAAAGAAACTGTAGCAGTGGTGGGTTGCTGCTGGTTCGGACCGGTTCATTAGAACTGGTAGCGGAAATTTACTGCCACTCACAGAACCAGCAGCGATGACTGGCGGTCCATGCTGCCGAACCGGTCATCTGGTTGCCGCGGCTTGCAAAAAAACCCTCTGCGCATGTGCAAAGGCTTCTGTGTATGCGCAGAGGGTCATTTCCGGGTCTTTTGCGCGATGTGACATGCACTTCCATCGCGATGCGAACTGGTAGGGAAGGTAAGTGGAACCCACCCCTGAACTGTAGGTCACTTTTAAGTGCCACCTTATTGATGTCTATTCTTGGATGCTTTGAGATTCATCCAGAATAGTGGCTATATAGAGGATGGGCAGATTCACTCTCCTTTATAATAATAATGGATCAAAAACTTGTTTTTATTTATTTGTCATATTTATATAGCTTCCCATCTCCCAAACATGATTCTGGAGGACATACAATAAAAAATGTTTTAGTAAACATGCAAGAAACTAGAAGCCCAATTAGTATCACCCACTGAACATTAGAAAGATTCTCACCATGCGTGCTGATTTTTTAAACATCTGGTCAGGAACTTGCAGGTGCTCAAG
Organism: Thermophis baileyi; assembly: GCA_003457575.1. Lineage (NCBI taxonomy): Eukaryota > Metazoa > Chordata > Lepidosauria > Squamata > Dipsadidae > Thermophis > Thermophis baileyi. The sequence continues at coordinate 4,089,153 of QLTV01004098.1, forward strand.
GAAGAAAGGCCTTGAAGGATGATCTTGTATTTTGGCCTTCTAAATTACTAAGAGGCGTGCACAAACAAGCACTCAGAGGCACCCCCTACAAATGTCTTGGTAACCTGAATCTGCCTTTTTATCAGCCCCCTCCGCTATGTAAGAATCTGGCTTTTTTTTAATCCATAATTGTTCATTTTCTCTCTACTGTTGTAATAGTCTATCCATTTGTGGGAAGTACACCGGAAAAAACAGCGCCAAGAAAGCCAGCTCTTCCCCCTTTAAGAAAACCAGGAAGCACCAGCTGAAAGAAAAACTCAGAGCAGCCCTGCTAACAGAGCTGACAATAGAAACACTTAAGTAGAGCCATTAAGATAAGGAGAATCAGGCTAAAAATAACTCACCAAGGCAAAACCAGAACTCCCTTTTTCCTGCCCCCTGACAAGATTAAACCCCAGGATAGGAAAGACAAAGGTTCTGGGACAGGATTAACCCATTAAGGCAGGAAGACAGGATCCAGGGCAATCACTTTAACTAGAGGCACACAAATAAACCCATCAAGCTGCAGGAGCTTCAAAGGGGAATTAAGCATAAAAGGCTCAGAGTCACACCCCCAATCTGCTTGTAAACCAGGAATGCTCAAGCTGTGTCACTACTTTTCTTGCCTTCCTGAATTAAAGGATCCCTTTTCTGGCAGCTGGCTTCCATGTCTATTTCTTCTCAGCATTGGTGACTGCTTCCCAGCTGGGAAACAAACACAGGAAATTTCTTCCAACACATTAAAAACAACAATAGCCTTGAAGGCCTGATGCCTAGATCTAAATAACCCATGATCCCTTGAACCATCATTTCAGAGATATTTCTTCACCAGATTCCGCAATGCCTTCAACAATGGCAGAACTTGTGATGTACTTGAAAAGTTCTTTAAAATTCAGAAAAATATTCAGAGATGCATCTGCCTTGAAAGTAGCCTATGGTGAATGGTATAGCAGATCAAACATCAGGAACTGACCACAGGAAATGTTTTATGACATTTTGTCTCATGTCATAAAATGCTTTATGATCATTTTATGTCATTAAATGTTTTATACAATTTGCCCAATTTCAACTCACGGATTTCAATTTCAAGTCATGGGTCCTGGATCTTTTACACATTCTGTAGGTTAGCCGATTAGAGGAACCTTGGTTGAAAACGTTTTGTGCTACGATGCACCATTTCATTCAGTCGAGTGCTTTAGTAGTATATAAATAATTGGGGCAGATCTACTTCCTTTCCTTGTCTCAATCTTCAGGGAACAGACCTGACCACAAACATTTTCTCACTTTCCGGTTCCTGAAAGAAGAAAGTAGTTTGGAGCACACAGAACTATGGAATATTTAGCAATGTACACTTTTCAAAGTCCAGTTACTGGATGTATTTGGTAAAATTATTCATTGTCATTATAACTGTTAACCACAAAACAATATCTCTTCTGTTATAGGAAGATAAGTGAAAATATTTTCAGTCACAGTCTTTATCTCCGATTTTCTCAATCTACAAATTACCATTACTATTATTATATTTATTATGACTGCCCACCCCAAAAGTCTCTGGGGCCTTACAACATTAAAATATACAATTAAAACAGTAAAAAACATAATAATGAAACAACAGCCATTTTAAAAAATGACAGAGGCTGCACAAACACCAACCCCAGGCCTGGGAACAGAGCCAGTTCTTAAGGGCCTTCCATATTCCCAGTTTTAGATTTAAATTAATTGTATTTTGGAAGAGTTCCATTTCAACTGAGTTATTTCAGCTGAGTTTTAGATTTAAAATTTGACCAAACCACTGCTAGTTATCACTGGTTTCTTTGTTTCTATGGGTGCCTTTAATCAGCCAAAAAAATGAATAAATGGATATTTAAATAAATCAATGCAGAGTTCTCACTCAAGGCATAAATGACCAGGGTCAAATTATCCTGTATTGGACACATTAAGTTAAGATCCATCTCTCTGAAAAATGCTCAAATATTGGAAAAATTGAAAGGAAAGAGAAGAGGACGATCAGCAACAAGGTGGATGGCTCAATTACATTAGAGATGAGTACACCCAAAAGTTCAGACTGAGGCTAGATCATTATGAATATAATCTATATGGTTGCAAGGAATTGAAAATGTCTTGATGGCCCATAATCAATCAATCATCACTATATCTTGTGGTGATAAATCTTGGACAAACCATGGACTATGTGACAAATTGCTTTCTTTTACAGCTCTTCAAGGTATGAATGTACACTCGGATGTTTTCCCTATCCAACAGAAATATACAGTAATTTGCAACTTTAGAAGAATCCTAATCTCATCACTAAGGCATTTTCTTAGGTAGTAAATGCCATTGGATGATTGTTATCATTGGATGGTCCCGATGAATAAATTAGGGGAGGATGAGGCAAAATATGTAGAAAAACCATAGTACCAGCTCATTCAGGAATGGATGTCTGCCAATTAATTCTCCACCACTGCAGTCCTTGGGAAAAATAAAATGTTGTTTTATCCTGCATATCTTCATTCTCTGCCATCAATCCAAATTAACTTGGTTCTGTAAATCTTGAATGTTAAGCATCAGTAAAGTTTATCAAGATCACAAGCACATCAATAACTCATTTTTTTTTAAAATGCATGGATTAGTTCATGTACTCTTTGAAAGGAATAAAAATAAAAATGGTTTCAATTATTTGGGCCTCAAATTAAATAAGATTAATGTAATAGGAACCCTTCTTAACAATTAAATTTAGTTTCTGAATGCATGTTCAATTTCTTCTCCTCCTCCTCTATCACCACTCTCACCACCACCAAATATCCTCTAAGTTATGCAAATCCATAAGTTCCCGGGATAGGTTCTGTCAGTGCCAACTGTTCTAATTGTGTGAGCTTTGCTTAATACAGGAACAAGAGAAAGCCATAGCTCACTAACAGAATATATTTTGTATGTAAAGTATCCCAAGTGCAATCTAGTTAAATGATGTGAGAAGCAGCAATGCTGAGGAATGCTTCTGGGTTAGATCCAGAACAAGACACTAAATCTTATTCAAATGGTTCAAATGCTTCTGTCAGCTACCTGGCCTTGTTAGCACTAAAGACAAATTGAAGTACTACGATGCTTGCAGCTGTAAGCACAAAAATTCCCTTTCTCCTGGCAGTTAGTTATATTAATAATAAACGAGATTACTGATACATTACTGCTGCCTAAAGTTATCCCTAAATCTGTCATTTGAAACATGCTGTTACGATACTACAAGACCCTTTCCCCTTTGGTTCCCTTCTGTTCCATTCCATTCCATTTCATTCCGTTCCCCTCCCTTTTCCTCCCCAAATGTTGATATAAGATGATCAAGAGAACTTTTTTTTTTCATTTGCTGTGAAATGTCCTTCACAGAATGGTTCAATTAGAGTTTATCCAAATGTCATCTTGGTGTCAGTTCATTTGATCACATTTCCAAGTACACCACTGAGAGCGTTTGTCACAGGTCAGATGGTTCTATTTAGCTGATTTTATTACATTTCTACTTCTGCAGTTTTAATCTCTTAATATCCAACATTTCCTTATATGAACTAGCCTGGGAATTTTTAATTTTTCTCATAGCATAACACTTGGGAATTGAAGAAAAGATTAAACAGACAAATTATTTCCTTAAGCCAACCTCAGAGTTTCTTAAATTCTGTGGTGCATTGATAAATGAACTTGTAGGACTCCCTTTTATAAAACTAATTATTTCATTAAGGCTAACATTGAGCATGTCAGGCAACTTGTGTGATGATGTAATTTAAAGCTGTATTATGCAATAAACTTATTTTTAATCTATATATCACAAAGATGCTTTTTCAAAAGGCAACTGGACTTTGTTTTTCCTTAAAGATGTTTTGTTTCTCATCCAAGAAGCTTCTTCAGTTCAACCTGGATTACTGAGAATCTCCATAGACATCTATATATCACAAGGTCTCAACCATACCTGAAAGTTTGTGCAGGCAAAGTGAAGAGAAATAACTTTATAGTGCTTTTACTCTGCCAGTGAAAAGTGGATCAGGAGTTTTTAAAAAATAGGTGACACTTTTTCCCCAAATTGCTTATAGTCTGGACTGGGGAAATTCATGTAAAGTTCGAGATCTTCTAGCCTACATACTATTATTCTTTAGATTGGTATGCATCAATAGTCTAGCAATAATTATTTTCTCAAGATAGTTTGCATTAGATTATTTCTATTTATCTTTTAGGAAAAATATTTAATCTTATCAGACTTACTTTGTTTATATTTCGTATTTCTTACCACTCATTTCCCTCAGAGAAGGGCTGTATTTTGTTTCTCTTGCATTAATGAATGGATATCTGCCATTTAATTGTGCAGTGATGTAATGTCATATAAACTTGATAACTATTAGAGGAAGTGTGTTGCATAAAATGTGATGCTCCAGTACTAATATATATAATTGAAGTAATAGTAAAGTAATATTCCTTTACAGAATTAAAGGTAATGTTTTAGGATGTTTAAGAGGACACTTTTCCTTTAAACTGGTAGCTCAGAAGAAAACAATTAAAAGATTACACCCATTTATACAGTGGATATAGAAAGTCTCTACACCCCTGTTAAAATGTCAAGTTTTTGAGATGTAAAAAATCAGACCAAGATAAATCACAAATTTTTCCGCCTTTAATATAACTTATATATACATATAAGCTGTACAATTCAATTGGGGAAAAAAAACTGAAATCTTTAGCAGGAATTTTTTTAAAAAAATGCACAATAACTTGGTTGCATAAGGGTACACAACCTTATACTAATACTTTGTTGAAGCACCTTTTGATTTTACTTTACTTTTATTTGCATTTCTATGCCGCCCAACTCCCAAGGGACTCTGGGCGGCATTTTCTGACAGCATTCAGTCTTTTGGGGTACAAGCCTATCAGAATGACACATCTTGCCTTGGGAATCTTTGCCCAGCCTCCCTTGCATAAGTCTGTCAGATTGTGAGGGAATCTCCTGTGCACAGCCCTCTTCAGGTCACCCCACAGATTTTCAATTGAATTCAGGTCTAGGCTCTGGCTGGGCCATTCGAAAACTTTGATATTCTTTTGGTGAAGCCATTCTTTTGGAGGCATGCTTTGGGTCATAATTGTGTTGAAAGGTGAAAATCCTCTTTCAGCATTTTAGCAGAGGCCTGAAGGTTTTGTGCCAAAATTGACTGGTGTTTGGAACTATTCATAATTCCCTCCACCTTGAATAAAACTCCAATCCATCTGAAGAAAAGCATCCCTAAAACATAATGCTACTGGATGAGACAAAGCAGATGTTCAGTTTAAATCCCAACAAGGCAGAATTGCTCTTTATCTAAAAACAACCTGAATCTAGATTACCTGCAACATTAGTTCTGGGTTGCATTTTGTTGTGGCTTGCCCCCGTCCCGTGCAGCTGCTCATGGATCCGGACGAACAGGAACAGTCCATAGGGTGGCAAGAGTGGTCTGTAGCGCCGGTACCGGAGTCCGAGACCGAAGAGGAAGCACGGCCACAGGACGATGCGCAATCAGGGCCTTTTGCACCTCCTCAGCAGGAGTTCAGTGACTCCAGTGAAGAGGAGGGGCCTCTGATTGATGCCAGAGCACGCAGGGCAGCTAGCCGGCAAGAGTGGCTGTGTAGAAGGAGGTCTCCTCGAAGGTA
>QLTV01004098.1:4120440-4131286 GCA_003457575.1 Thermophis baileyi
TAGGCTTAATCTAATCATGTCCCCAGAGGCTTGACAGTCATGAAAATAGGGCTATGGCCTTGCACCACACCTTATCTGTTAGGGTTACTCAAGCTTATCTTGATGGGCTTAGGCCAACACGTCATATCCGGCACCACATGGGGTGGATTATGTACATCACATCCGGAGGGTGGGGGCTATGCACGTCATATCCGGAGGGTGGGGGCTGGACACGTCACTTCCGCTTAGGGGCATGACCTGGTGACGTAATCAACACGTGGCTTTGTTTACTTTGATGACGTCACTGATCAAAAGTACTGATAATTTTCATTAAAAAAAGGTATGAACTATATCTACTCATGCAGTATCCTCATTCACATATCTTCAGCATGAATTTAGATTGTAAGATTCTGCTGAAAAAGATACAACTGGGTTGACATTACCTACAATGGAGAATGGATAGTGAAGTTGATGGAGCTGGCTGAGATAAGAAATGTACAGCTGTGAATAGAGAAAAGACATTGATTAATTTTAATGCTGATTAGAAATCCATTCTCGACTTTCGGCATAAAACTGAAAAAATGAAGTTATGATATATGGTTTTGATTATTAGAAATAATAGTAGATAATAGAAAAATGAAAGTTATGTTATAAGAGTTTAATGTAAATGTATACTTTATCTGTTGTGAAAGAAAGTCAGAAATTACTTCTTTGTATTCCTTTTTCTTTTATTTTTGGACTTTGCTTTGCTTTCATTTTCATTTCACAACTCATCTATAAAAAGGATCACTATTAATAAAAGTGGCAAAATCACTTAGCAGCAAATAGTTTTCTGAGAGGTTTTGACTTACGTCATAATGTGTATTCCATTTCAGGTGTCTTATATTGACCAGCATATGCTTTTCTAGACTGCTGAGACTTCTGATTTCAGTCTCAACAGGGTTAATTCATGTACTATTTTGTATTGGTTTTGAAACTTGGCTTGAAATTTCAAGCTTCAGAATTGTAATCCAGAGAATACATAATCTTCTTTTTGCAATGCTTACATAGTGGGAGGATGTATGACCACTCTTCCCCCTATCCTTTCTTCTCCAGCTGCATTAAACTTCTTTAGAAGACAATGATAGAGCGCTAGCTTTACATACAAAAGGTCTGAGGTCTAGGGGAGGAGGAACCTAACCATTTCCAGCAATATTCAAACAACAAATAACAATCGTTGATCCTCAGGGAAGAAATAAGATACAGAAAGAAACAGGGCAACAAACACAATGGCTACAATCTATCCCATTGTCTATACATACACCTCCAAGGTCCCTTCCAGCTCTATTCTATTCTATTGTATTGTATTCTATTGTATTGTATTCTATTGTATTCTATTGTATTCTATTGTATTGTATTGTATTGTATTGTATTGTATTCTATTCTATTCTATTCTATTCTATTCTATTCTATTCTATTCTACTCTACTCTACTCTACTCTACTCTACTCTACTCTACTCTACTCTATTCTATTCTATTATTATTCTATTCACATTGTCATAGCTGTATTGTCAAACATTCTAATTTCCAGATATATTATTCAGAATTTTCAGCAAAGCTTGGTCCTTCATTGTAATGCAACATAAGCACAAGACCTACCTCCTGGGTTTTGCCTCTCAGTCAATAGCATTGTGCTCTAGGACAACACATCTTTCACAATTTTGGTTTTCTGCTTTCCTTAGCAAGCTCTTTTTATAACAAATAAGCACATTTTGGCAGGCTTCCAAGAAAGTTATTTCCAAGCCAGCGGTGGGTTGCTCCCAGTTCAGCCCGGTTCTGCGAACTGGTAGCGGTGGCGGGAGGCTCTGCCCACCCACCCGGGACGCTTCTGCGCATGCACAGAAGCTTCTGCGCATGCGAACCAGTAGCAATGGGTTTTAGAACCCACTACTGTTCCAAGCCATATTAAGCTGTTGTTATTATCATTATCATCTTGTCTTTTTTCAATTTATTCACTCACTCCTTGTTAAGCGACCAAGTGTTGTTCTAACAGATTGATAAGTGAAATGGTCTCTAAGTGAATACATGACAGATAGAGAGATGCTGCAAAAACCATTGGTGGCTGTCAAGATAAAGTTCTCTTGTATAGCAATACCAACGTTACTCTCACTCCTACATGTTTTTTTCAGGTGCACAAAATTTGGTCACAAGTATGCACATTGGTTGGACAATTCAAAAGTATGGGAAAGGAAACTAAACTTGTTTCTTGAGGTTGCAGAATTTCATGTATAGCTTTTTGTTGTGCCTCAGTGCTGGATTATTGTTACTACATAAACAGATATCTAGTAGAACTCCTATGAAAAGTGATGCAAAATTATAGACTAAACAACTACATTGTAAAAATTGGAAAAAGATTAAAGAGGTAATTGAAAATATCACTTAGATAATGCTTCCACTAAAGCTATTACTATTTTTGTTATTTAGCAAGGCAGAGATAATTAATTTAGCAGTTATCCAGATGAAACAGAAGTTAAGAATCAAGACCTAAACCAGGGACTCCAACTTAAGAAAAATTCCAGAGTTAGAACTAAAAAGCAGAAGCCAAGAATTGGAGCAAAGAGCAGGGGAAGTTGAAGTTCTTAAGTAAAACAAGAAAAAGAACACACCAGACCTAGGTAATCCTAATCCTAACCCTAAACCCAAGCAGAAAGCTTTCATAGAAATGCTAGAAAGCCCCACTGAATACATAATTATTTCTGCATTTCTGTGAATTTCACGAATGAGCTTACTGAAAACTATTCTCTGGTTATCTGATTTTCATGTGAAACAACTAAACCAACCCACTGGAGAGCAGCTAGAGAAAATATCTACAAAACTCCTTGTGCTTCCATAGGCCAAAGATATGAGCAAGTGTGTGTGTGTGTGTGTACATTTACAGAACCCTTCCAGATCAAGACTATTGCAAAGTTAGTATGTCATTATATGTTTACTATAAATGGCAGTAGCATCAAGTCTGGATAGCTTCTATATTTTGGGGGAGCTTAGAAATTAAGTCTGGACAAAGAAGAGACTGGAATCTAAAATATGAAACAAGGAAGAGACTGGCAACTAAATTATAACAAATGTTATAGATAGATAGATAGATAGATAGATAGATAGATAGATAGATAGATAGATAGATAGATAGATAGATAGATAGATAGATAGATAGATATAGATATAGATATATATAGATATAGACATAGACATAGACATATAGATATATAGATATATAGATATAGATATAGATATAGATATAGATATATAATAATAATAATAATCTGGGAATAATTATGAATGTTGAATTCCCAGAGCTTTGTGTCTATATTTTTAGATCATAGAAAGGCAGCACATGGTCCTCTAGGTGTTGTTGGAGTGTGATGATCTTTATTGAGATTAATTTTAATTATAACTATATTGTATGATCGCATCATACAATCTATCTAATATTTGCTGCTAATAATGTGACTATCAGCCAATATCCATATATCATGCAAAAATACATTGATATTCTTACCCCGAACCCCAACTTCTCTAATACAATTATGAGAATTTCTTATGCGTTTATCCATAAATACATTAAACCACAAATGGACATCAGACATCCCACTCTTTTCCCCTAGTTATTGTTAAACCTTTTGCTAAGCATTTATGCATGCTTTATTTCCATTATATAACATTTTTACTGCATTCACAAACCAACCTTCAATTCTATACTCAAATAGAATGTTCCATAATTTAAGCCTCTTCTGTAGCTGAAAGGAGTGAAATTTATATTACGTTATAATCTTAAAAAGAATTTTTATAAGATGATATGCAATTGGTTTTTGTCACCAGGGAAATAGTCTAGAATGTATAAAGGCACTTCAAATGTATGTTGGAAATGTGAACAACAAAAAGGACATTTTCTTATCTTTGCTGGATGTGTAAAAAAGCTAGAAAATTCTAGATATCCAGTGAATAACAGCTTTCTTCCAACTGTCAGGCACATATGTAATCTTAACACATGTTAAATGAGTAGCACAGCTATAGAGCAAAGCTTGTCCATATTTTAATATTTCTCCAATTTCACCATTTATTCCTGAAGCCTTACCATTTTTCAATATTTTACCATTTGCTTTTTATCCATTTTTGGAAGGTACTAACATTTACATCATTCATTCATACAGTTTGACTGTGTGATATATTACGGTACTCTAATACCCATATAAATATCTAAAATATATCCTCTAGCATTCATTTCAGTTCCTTTACAAACCATTTCATTATTTTATTCTTAATTCCATTCATTCCAGGATTCCTTGTTTAGCTCTTTTCACCCACTTACAAAGCGATTGAGGCCTGCCATTCTAGCCATTTCTCTCCCCCCCCAAGGTTTATTGGGTTTTTATTTTTAGACATATATCAACATCAATACATGAACAGTGTGGCCTCTGGGTATGGTTCATGTTAATACAAATAACAACAGTCAATTGTTACATTAATCAAACTTATATAATCCTAATATTAATGTACTTGATTGTTTTAAAGTAGTTATTCAATATTTCAATGTTCTATTCTAATGTCAATGATCTTCTTGAACACACATAGTAATACCATCTTTCAACCTCTCATCTTTCCATCTAATTATTACCTATTTTCAATTTATATAGAAATTATAACTACTAATATTCCCCCTAATTCTTATTTCTACCTCTATTCTGGGTTCTAGTCAGGTCACTCTTACTAATCCTAATGTTAAGACACACATTTATGTTAATACATAGTCCTTTATATAAAGGTGTATATTCTTATTTCTACCTCTATTTCTAGTTTTTAATCAGGCCATAATTATATTAGAAAAAAGAAGAAAGAAAAAAAGGGGGGGGAGAAATAGCTCTATTCTATCCATCATCCCTTGTCCGTTTTAATACTTCAATTCTTATTCGTTTTTTGGCTTTCCTCCCATATTCCTCTATTGGATCTTTGTCTCTGTCAACATCTATATCTTCATTATTCCATCTAAATATTTCTCCCATCTCTATCCTCCTAAGCTGCCAAATCTCCAGAGTATCCACCCGTACTCTTATCTCCCTTTCAAAAACATTTTCCAGATTATCCAATTCCAATTCCATTTTTATATCTCTCAAAAAGTTTTTCTTCTATTGGATCTTTGTCTCTGTCAACATCTATATCTTCATTATTCCATCTAAATATTTCTCCCATCTCTATCCTCCTAAGCTGCCAAATCTCCAGAGTATCCACCCATACTCCTATCTCCATTTCAAAAACATCTTCCAGTTTATCCATTGCCTATCATATTTTCTACTTTGTCACTTATGCCTTGGATTCAGTCTTTTATCTCTCTTTGGTTCCTTGTCATGGTATCCCTAATGCTTTGAAACATCCACACCATTTCTCTTGAAATCTCACTCATTTCCCCCTGGAAGGGCATCTTGTCTTAGTTTAATAAGTCCACTTTTAGTCAGGGCCACAACCAATATATTCAGTTCCAGTTTTGCTAATCAAAGAGTTCAATAATCATAGCTCTTTACATCTCAGGGTTATTAATCAATTCCATTCCATTCCTGGACTATTGTCCAGGCAGTTTCCGCACAATGAAAGTCATTTTACTTTACTTAAAAGTCTTCCTTATCACAATAGTAAAGTAATTAATTATAGGACAGTTAGTATCACCACAATCCTTCAAAAAGATGTTGCTTGTTTCTTCTGTCAAAATTTTCCTACATTTGTAGAGGTGTAATATATTCCATTCACCAGTAGATGGCAGCATCAACAGAGGTTTCAGCGTTGTTTCAAATGTGATAAATTAAAATCCAAATTTAATTCAGTTTATAGAGACAAAATTAAATACTCGAATCAATTCAGGTACATAGTTCCAGCATATTATAATGCCTTTCCATAACAACGCCTACCCAGTTTAAAATCCAATTTTCTTTGATTAAAAGATCTTTAGCTTTTCTCCCCTCGGTTCCTTTCAATCGGGTCTAGGATTTTTCTCTCTATGGTTGTTAGCTGCTTTAAAAAAAGTAATTCTAAGAGTCTCTTCTCTGGATTTTTTTCTTTTTTCCTTTAAGTTTAGGGACTAAATGCAAAAAAAAAAAAAGAATCTTCTCATCCAGCTCCAATCACTGTTCACTAACTCTACTCCAGCACCAGTCTTAGGTGTTCTTCGGTTGCCCCAGCTTCGTGGCAGCCATCTTCTCCTCGTGGCTGAGAGGGAAAGAAAACCCCCAGGTCAGGCAGGAGAGTTGCGACTGTCTGCAACCTTGCAGGGCCCCCTCTTTGCTTTGCCTCCCCTACAGGGAGGCTTTGGCCCCTCTCGGAGCCCACCAATGGGGAGAATTTGGCACGGGAGCGTGAGACCCGCTCCTTGTGTCCGATCTCGCCGCAATGTCAACCGGAAGCCCGTATTCTAGCCATTTCTGAAGACTGATTAAATGGACAAAGGAAATCACTAGGAGGACAGTATTAACTAAAGTATTTGCTTAATGGAAAGAAGAGCATTGGTTTTTATAGAATTAACATGTTTTAGGTAACATCTGTTTCTAAAAAGGTTACCTTTTGTGTAAAGGTTACCTTTACATAGTGATAAACAGAGAATATTTGTTATTTTAGACTAATTTCCAACACATTCTTATACATTCAGGTTTTCATTAAGAAATGAACACTGGGTGTTATTGTCTATATTACAGTGAGTTGCTTAATAAATCTGTGACCTTTTTAATCCCAATTTTCTAGCTCTTATCATTCAGAAGGGTACTTTACATATCAGCTTTGCCATCTCTTTTCTTTCAAGTTGAAAGATTTTTTTCTTGACAATGAAGCTTAGCACAAGCTATGATGGCTGGGCGATTATACCTTAATTAGCAACTCTTACATTGCACATAAAATGTTTATTTTTCTTTTTATTAATACTCTTGCAAATAAATCACCATCATTACTTGAAGTCTTTGAACAATAAAAACAATAAGTCCTGATATAATTCAACCTGTTTATACAAAGCAGATTTTTCATGCGTTTATATGTTATATGTTATTTCAGTCTAATGTTGTATTATATCATCTTTTTAAAAATATTGATCATGGATCATCTATGATTACCACAATAATAATGATTTTATTTCAGGATACTGCAGGTTAATTTTATGCTACAGGTTGGGAAGAAAGGGATCAAATAACTGTATCTAATAATGAGTTGGTTCCAAACTGAGATAGAGCCATTGTAATAATGGTCAAAGTTAATCATGTTTTAATTAATCTGTTTTAAGTATATTGAAGTCTGAGTTCAAGACATTATCTTTCACTGTTCACTATTCATAATATGTAAGGAAAGAATAATGGCAGTTAAAATAAGCTGCATTTAAATAACTTTTTATTGTAACTAAGTGTACCAATGCAGTTGTTTACAGAGTAGTTTATTTAGTGCTGTTTCAGGATAGTTTTACCACAAATGGAATTTTTATCAGAACATTCTAATTTATGTAATAATGTTCAAATTATTTCTAATTGTGTTATCCTTCAGCATATTATGTTTACTTTTGTTTCTGCATCAAGCCTTAACATACACAGATTCATATTTAGGTCTTCAGTCCTAAAAAGTAGATAAAATGTATCAGATGTATCTATGAATCTGACAAAATCTACCAGATATATCTACATATTGAGACTGCATATATGAAGCAGAGATTGTGCTATGTGTTTATATTCATGTGATGTGGAAAGAATTGTGCTTTCTGGAATTTTCCAGTTAGTACAGTAAAACTTTCAGCAGTTAAATCTAATCCTTATTTATTCATACTTTGTCACACAAGGACAAATTTATGTCCGGTAGAATTCAGAACAAAGGGGAATCTATACGTATTCAACGCTGTTGATTTTTCCAAGATGCTACTTTGGGAAACCTGATGCTGGATGTATGTTCTCTCTCTGTTTTCTGGAAGTAAATTTGCTTCTGAACTGTAGAATTTCAGTTAATATCAACCTTATGACATTTCTAATTAAGATATATAAGATGCATTAAAATAACAGTAATACAGAAATTTCTTGCAATGTAATAAATATAATGCATAGTCTGATAAATTGATCAACAACTTATATTGTTCAGTTTTTGAATAAGCCAAGTTAAATGAAATGTTTCTGCAGACGTATATTTGAGCTTGGACTTCAATGTTTAATATCAACTTATTTATAATTACCTATATGATTTCTATAAATCTCAGTAATATTATCTATAATTATATAGGCATTTATTACAACTATTTATGCATACTTTTATATTTTCATATGTATTTCATATCATAAGCATTATAATGAACATTGATGATAATAAGTGATTATTATTGAGAAAATGGACAGGGTTCCCTCTTCCAGCAGTCAGGCACTTGTTAATGGAATTCAGGCCACTTCTGGTTGTGAAAATACCCAAGGGGGTGGCCTGCAGTTGGACTTATGAGGTTGTGGTGTCATTTTTTCCCCAGGTAGGTGTGGTACATCTTGTCTTGCAGGAGACCGTGATGTGCCTTCTTGTCAGAAAGCAGTCCTTGGTCCTAAAATCTTCTGGTCTTCAACCTTCTAGTTTCAGATGAGATTCAGGCTGGGACTTAGCCTTGGTTGTGCATATTGATGACCTGTGGCAGAGTCGGGATGAGGTGATAGATCCATTTTTTGCTTCTTGATCTCTCAGTGTCTTTTGGTACCACCAGCCCCAGTATCCTTCTGGACTGGTTCCAGGAATTAGGGATAAGGGCATCATTTTACATGGTTCTTTTCCTTTCTCTGGGGCTGGTTTCAGTCAGCCTTGGTTAAGGGTGGCAGTCGCTTCCTAGGGTCCTTCTTTTTCGGCTCCACTTCTTATCTCCTTTTATTCAATAGCTGGTGAGATTATCCACTGGTTTGGAGTTTAGTATCATCAATAACAATTATATCTGCAGGCTGGCCAAGTGAGGCTTTTGAGGTTCTGTCCCAGTGCCTTGAAGTTATACTGGTCAGATTCCAACTCATTCCCACCAAGAACTTAGATATAAGTATTTTCTATCTTTAAATTTGGATGGGGAGCACTTCCTGATTCAAGAGTGATGCACAAGGGAGCAGGTGGCAGTTGTGGCCAGGAAGCCCTATGCACAGCTCCATCTAATATGCTAGCTGTGCTCTTTCCTAGATCAGGAGGTCCTTCACACAGTCACTCATGCCCTAGGGACCTTATGTCTCGACCACTGCAACAAAAGTCTTGGTATGTGGCATTCCTCCCTCATGAGCTGCTTACCAGTTAGATTCTGGGTGCAATTCAAAGTTCTGGTTATGACCTATAAACTCTACATACATAGAACTAGATTACTTGAGGAACTGTACATCTCCCATGGTATCAGGCTAGCCATTTCAATCCAACAAGGTTGGTGCATTCTGGTTTCCTTCAATCAAGCTGTTCCATTTATCAAGAACCCAGAAATGTGCCTTTAATGTAATGGCACCTATCCTCTGGCATGAAGTTTCCCCTGAGGCTCTTATCTTGACGGCATTCTGGATTGCATTAAAGATTTGGCTTTTCTCCCAGGCATTGACTAAAGTGCTTAGTCCTTTGTAGGTATATGACGTGTTTGTCTTGTTGACTTGTTCTGCCATCTTGTTAAAGTTGCTTGCTTCTTCTATATTGTTATTTGTTTTTATGTTTTTTAAGCAACCCAGAGTCAGTTTGTGTTGGGTGGTGTCCAAGTTGAATATAATAAATAATAAATTTTGTCAGTGCTATTCCTGGTTTTTATTATTTATAAATGGTAGTTATATATAACTGAGAGACCCAGTTTGGTGTAGTTGTTAAGGCATCAAGCTAGAAACCAGGAGGATGTTTGTTCTAGTCCCACTTTAGGTGCAAAGGCACCTGGGTGACCTGAGTTTAGTCCCTCTTCTCAGCCCTCAAAAGAGGCAATGACAAACCACCTGTGTCACATAATTCAGTTTAACTTCTATTTCTCAGACTGTTAAGAGAGTTGTTGACATAGCAATTTAAACAAAGAAATACTGGGGTAAGATTCCTATTTTAACGATGAAGATTCCTAAAATGAATATACTGTACAAATTAAACTAGAGACTTTTGTTCTAGGTTTAATTGACAAAGAACTTGAAAAAAATGGAATTTTGTTGTATGCATGTTGACCAGAGATGGTATTCAGCAGATTCTGATCAGTTCTGGAGAACCGGTAGCGGAAATTTTGAGTAGTTCGGAGAACCGGTAAATACCACCTCTGACTGGCCCCGCCCCCAGCTGACTGGCCCCGAGTCCCAGCTGATCGGGAGGAAATGGGGATTTTGCAGTAACCTTCCCCTGGAGTGGGGAGGGAATGGAGATTTTACAGTATCCTTCCCCTTCCACGTCCACCAAGCCACGCCCACCAAGCCACACCACGCCCACCAAGCCACGCCAACAGAACCAATAGTAAAAAAAAATTGAATCCCACCACTGATGTTGACAGCAGTGAGAAGGGGCGTTGGTCTTACCTGAGACACCTCTTCTCATCAGGAGGAGCCAGCAGTCAGGATGGGTGTCCTCAACCACTCAGCGATGAGGACCGAGTCTGTCAATTCTTGTTACTTTGCTGGGATCCGCCCTGTCAGACCCCAGTTATTGACGATGCCGAAGACCAGACCCGGTGTGGCCACCGATCCAAATACCCCACTGGGGGGAGCTCACTTCCAGAAAAAAATATTGTGTCTGCAAAAACGGTTCCAGCAAGCAGTCCGCAGGTGAGTAACGAAAACACAAAAAGGAAAGAAGGAAAGGAGGAAAGGCGGAAAGGGGAGGGACTGACTGCTGGCTCCTCCTGATGAGAAGAGGCGTCTCAGGTAAGACCAAC
>QLTV01004098.1:4134162-4152077 GCA_003457575.1 Thermophis baileyi
GGAAGCGCCCTATCTTGAAAATGCTTACCTGCATGGCAAAACCGAAGATATTTGCGGTGATGATGAGAAATGGGAACATGCAGGTAAGCTTCCGTCAAATCGAGGGACGCCATGAAATCCCCCTGGCGGATGGAAGCCAAAATGGACCGGAGGGTATGCATTTTGAACTTATGGTACCTGAGGTACGAGTTCAGGCGCTTTAAGTCCAAAATCGCCCTCCATCCCCCCGAGGCTTTGGGCACCACAAAGAGGATGGAATAAAATCCCTGACCCCGCTGGGCCAGAGGAACCTGCTGGATGGCCCGGATGTCCAACAGGTGTTGGACAGCCTCCTCCATTAGAGCCCTTTTGGAGGGAACCTTGGAGATGGAACACTGAACAAAAAACCTCGGGGGAAGGGAGAGAAAGTCTAGAGAAAGACTGTGACGGACAGTCTCTAGGACCCAGGTGTCCTGGGTAGTCCTGGCCCAGGCCGTGTAGAACTTGGCCAGACGCCCCCCTATGGGGCCCTGAGATACACTACCACTTCCCCCTCCTAAAGGAACGGCTACCGGCACCACCCCGACCCTGCCTTCCAAACTGTCTTCCCCTCCCGGGTCTGTCCTGCGTTTGGCGAGCGCGATACCCATACTGACCTGGGGCCCGGGGAAAACTGGGGCCCTGGTCGACCTGCCGAAATGGCCACCGGAAGTAAGGCGACTGCCTGGGAAAACCCCGTCTGGAAATCGAGGGAAGAACCTTCTTGCGTTCCCGGGATTCCACCAAAATAGGGTCAAGGGAGTCACCAAACAGAAGGGGACCCTTAAGAGGACCAGAAGCCAATCGCCATTTATGTCTCGGGTCAGCAGACCACATCCTCAACCAGTTCAGGCGTCTCGCCACCGTAGAGGCCGCCAAGGCCCTGGCCGCAAAGCGAGAAGCATGCAGGGTGGAGCCGGCTAGAAAGTGTAGAGAGGCGAAAACCTTATTAAGGGCCTGCTGAGCTCGAACGTTCGAGGATGGAATATGCTCCTGAATTTGCTGAAGCCAGATCAAGGCTGCCCTAGCAAAGAAGGAGGAAGTAGAAGACGCCCTGATGGACCAAGCAGCCGCGTGGTGGCCCCTCAAGAGGACCTGCTCGGTCTTCCTATCCTCCGCCTTAAGGAGTTCATCAGACTCCCCAGGTAAGGCCGTAGGAGCATGAATGGCCAGCACCGGAGGATCCACAGAGGGAACCGCCAAAAGGTCCGCCAACTCTGGTGCCACATGGAAAAATTTCCGATCCAATGACGATGGAGCGGGACCCGAGGCCGGAGAGGACCACTGGCTCCTCACCGTGTCCAAGAACAGCGGTGGCGTAGGCACGACGTCCAGTTCGCGACTCACGACAGAAAATAAAGGATCCCCTGTAGACTGAGTCTGGGCCGGATCATGCGAGGGGGAAGGCTCCAACCCTGTAGCCACTCTAGCCTTATGTAGGAGAGATTTGAACAATCCAGGGGGAAAAAGCCCCGAGGCCGAGGGTTGTTCACCCTCAGTCCCTTCGTCCTCTGACAGACCAATGTCATAGGCCTCATCCGTTGCGTGCCAATCTTGGGGATCCTCCCCCTCAGAAATGTCAGAGATATCCTCTGCTGCCAGCTCACGCGACATAGGGTCAGGACCCCTGCTAAGGGGAGCCGGGCAGACGGCTGTCAAGGAATGCAAATTGGCATTGATGCTCTGCTGAACGGCAGAAGCAATCCACTTTTGGACAGTGGCCGCGTCCAAAGTGAAGGCCTGAGACACACCCGCCGACGCCGAAGTTTGAGGTGCGTTGTCTAAAGCCTGGTCCCGGGTGGCCTGGATGGCTTGAGGGGAAGGCAGGCCGAGCCCTGCTGGACCCCAGATCAGAGGCGCCTGCCTGGGCAAGGCTGGATCATCCAGATCCATGTGGTCATCCCTCAGGAGGGCAGGGCCAGATCTCGATTGATGCCCGACATAGCTAGACGCGCCAGGCAAAGTGCCCTTAGATGCGTTCTTTTCGCATATTCTCTGCAGGGCCTTGTCCCTATGCCTTTCCGCCCTTTGCACAGACTTAGAAGGAACCCTGGACCTCTCAGCATGCTCAGCAGACCCCTGAGGGTCATCATTAGGGGTAGGTCGATTTGTTTTCTTGAGCCTTTTCCTCCCTTGCTTTTCAGAGGGGGTGGAAGAGGGCTGCGCCATGTGGGGGCCCTGCTGACACAAAATGGCCGCCTGAGGTAAAGACTGAACGGCCGCCTGAGGCAAATGAGCAATATGCGTTGCTTGACCAAGTGCCGTTGCCCAGCGTCCTAGGCCCGGATCGCCACAAATTTAAGCTCCTATGAACCCAGTCAGGCCCCAAAACGCCCGCCCGAGCAAGCTACGAGGGCGTAGTGGCGTTTGAGGAGAAGGCCAATAAGTTCTCAATCAAAATGGCGGCGACCGCGAGCTGGCGGCTCCAGCGGCAGTAGAGGGACCGGAGTCAGGCACGGGGAGGCCGCGAGCACGCTCAAGCTGATCGCTCCCCCTCCGGTCAGAAAGCACGCTCAGAATCGTTGGTGGGTAGCAGGAGAGGCAGCAGTTGACAAAGGGCGGCCGCAATGGAGCCGCGCTCTTCAGGCCGCCGCACGCAGCCGCGGCAATGCACGAGGCCTTTGAAATGCAGTCGGACAGTCAGCTGAAGCCAATTAACCTCCCTCGCTGTCTTTGCCTGGCGTGCAGGGGATCAGAAGATCCACCCCTCGTGGCAGAACGGGCCGAAGCCCTCTGTCAATGCCACGGAACTCCTGCTCCCACGAAAAAATCCACCGAGGGGAAGAAAACACACTTAACTCACTGAACGGGAACCAGCAGAAAGGAAGGAGCTCTGATGCCACAACCACTCGTGCTGAGGACCGAGTCAATAACTGGGGTCTGACAGGGCGGATCCCAGCAAAGTAACAAGAATTGACAGACTCGGTCCTCATCGCTGAGTGGTTGAGGACACCCATCCTGACTGCTGGCTCCTCCCGCGATGGAGAATGCTTTATGTGCAAAAATGGAAATATATATTAATTTCCACAATGAAAGAATGGTTGGAGTAACTGATGGAAGTAGCAGAGATGGCCAAATTAACTGCTTTCATGAAAGAAAAGAAGACATCTAACTTTATTTCTATCTGGAAACCACTTTCACATCTGGAAACCACTCAAAAACAAAATCTAGATTTTGTGCTTGAGATAGAAAAAAAATGAAACTTTGACTTTGGCATTTATTGATTTGACAAGATTTTTTTGTTATAGAAATAACTACTATATACTTAGTATGCAAAGTAAAAAATTGAGACATTAGCATTATTATGCTCATTCTACTACACTGAAAAAGGTCAGAAGTTAATCTTTTTTTTCTTTTCCCCCCTTCATCCTATACTTCTGTTTCCTTTCCCCTTTTCCCCCTTTCCCACTATTTTCATTTGCATTTGTACTTTATACCCCAATATGTTTAATAAAATTGAAAAAGAAAACTGCACACACACAAATGCACACTCTCAACTCAAGGCTTGAGTTTTTACATTAATGAGCCCAACAGGAAAACTCTAAATGGTAGATCACAATTTCCAAACCACAATGACTGGGTTTATGCAATATGTTCAACTAAAACCAAACAAACCACATAGTAATTACATGTAGTCGCAAAAGATAGATGTTGAAAAATATTACAGCATTTTCTTTCAGTTACTGAAAGAAACCAATATAACAAATATATTTGATAGAAAGAGTATTTAGATTTCAAAAGGAGTTAGCTACTGCACTAGTTATTATCTGTAACAGAAAACCCTCAGAATGTAAAGAGTTTTTTAATATGCAATTATGTTATTGGATATAACTTCCTTTCTTTAAATTTTAATTGCATGTTTATATCCTGCTACTTCAACAGATTCAGTTCTCTGAATCTACAACATCCCTATGAATCTCTGGATCTGTGACATTCCTTTAGATGTTTATAGACAATTACAATATCTTCTATTCTTATTCTTATTATTTTTGCAAGGTAAATATGACCAGTCCCTTTATTCATTCCTTTAGGACTTGATTTTAAAATCAGTTATCGCTGACACTGAAACTTAGAATTTCTCTATAAACTTTTTGCAATTTGGTGCTTAGAATGGTACTTCAAGTAGAGTCTTACCATTCCATGTTATAGAAGAATGATTATCTCCCCTATTCTAGCTGTGAAATATGTCTAGAACAAAGTCTAAAATTCTGAATATACCCACAAGTTAAAAAATATTACAATTCTTGACAGAGAGTCAAACTTGTTTGTCTGTTTGGTACTTGTTATAATACTGTTATAATAGTGAAACCACTATTATGATATGTCATTCAATGCCTACTGGTATAAGAAATAGTCATTGGTGTTATATTTAAGTAGTTAATCACTGTGGTTTTTCTTTGTTGAGAAATTGCATCTTCTTACTTTACCTGAAATGGCTTGTGGGCAGGGAGGTGTAGAGACAAAATGCATGACTGAAACTTGAAAAACAGCTTGGGGAATTGTTTTTAATGCATGTTTTTAATGTAATATATGCATATGCCAATGCATGTGCATCTTCCTTCTGATCCTTTTATGAAGTTGCACACAAAGGGATTACTATTGCTATCTAGGATTATGATAGTACAGATAATAAATAATTTCAAATTTTATATATAGCATAAGCAAATGAATTATACATATTTATTATTTCAAGAAAACATTCAAGAGTTCATTTTGAACAGGAGACCAAGCACAAATTGATAGCAGAGGCCAAACTGCAGGATGCAACTTCTGTATGTAGTTTTATGCAAATGATAATATACATTTAATCAGTACAACAGATGTGGGTTATGTCATGTGTGTTAATGAGATCAAATTATGAGCTAATGGGGATGAGTCACTTTGCAGCAAACAAATTTAATAAATAAATAAATAATGCTGTGACTTTTTAGCTGTTAAAGATTACTTTTATCTAGATATAATAAATTTTCCAAATACTTCTATAATATTTTAGTATCTCTTAGACCTTTGAGATAGGCCAAGTCAAGAAACAGACACTGAAGGGATTTCAGGAATGGTGTTTTATTATTGTTCAGTTCTTGAAATCTGCTATCAATTCTTCAACTTCCATTTGAAGTTATTTGATTTTTTTTAAGAAGTTATTACAGAGATTTTTTATGTACTCCACAAAATCAGGTATGAAACTTCTTAGAAATTGGCAATCCCACTTTTACAAGCCTGGACATCCTTCACTTTTCTAGATGCTTGCCATGGGAAATGGATTGTACTTTTGCTGGAATCAATGTATGGCATCTGCTTTGATCTGGTGACTCAAATAGTTAACTGAAGAAGAGCAAGCATGCATGTTTTTCAACCTGACAAAAAGTTTGTACCATGCTCTAAGACATTTCTATCTGCATCTTGTGCAAAGCTGTCTTCTGAGAAAATCATTGTCATCCAAGTATACTTCTAAATATTTATCATAAATATGGATCTGGAGAAGACTGTAAAGCAATTTATGAGTCCATAAGGCATTACTGCAATATTCAAATTTACAATACCTAATATCAAATGCAGTTAAATATTTATGCCTTTCTTTCATTCTGAATAAACTTAAGTACCTCTGAAGTCCAAATTTGTAGAAGTCTATTCCATTGAAGGTGATCCAGCAGATCTGTAAAATTGTGGGAGTAACCATTTTGTTATAGGGAAGATGTTATATAGCAATTCCCCCCCCCCCGTTCTCCCCCCCCCCTAGTGTTTTGGGTTGCTGTAGCATGTTTGGGCATATCTAAATAATGTTCTTACACAGCTCCTCTTGTGAGAGGTTGAGTTACTTTGCTACTGAAGTTAGTATGGTTGGTTTTTGAATAGGCTTTTCTAATTTGTAAATCATTCCTCTACTGGTGAGGATATCCAGCAAAGATTATGTTTTCTTATCACCTTATGAAATTTATTCATTTGAAAAGGTGGTCGATTGTTTACGTGATTTCTCTACATGTATCCTGGGAAGAGAGTCTGAGATCTTCTCTGAGATGATGCTGTGGAGCAATCTGGGCATTTGCTTGTTATGTGGCTTATAGTTATACAGGTGTAACACTTAACAAATTCAGAGGTCTGTGCTTTAGCAGTGCAAGTCTTGACTTGGAATCCCCAGGAGAAACCAAGATTCCTACTCTGTTTCTCTGCTGAGGGGGTTCTTTACATTGGAGAATAGGTTCTCCAATGTAGCTGTCTGAGAAGACAAGGAGAGGATATTTTACATTGTTTACATGTCTTATGATTTTCTCTATGCCTCAACTTCTTCAATCACCTATTAATTAACACACAATATTGGAACAGTTCTTCCAATTTTTCTGGTGCGTCTTACTGTATATTACTAATTATTTCTCAGTTCATTAGCGAGTCCTTCTCAAAACTAGTCAATCAGAGCAAGATCATTCCGCCCCACCTATCTGTCTTATAATTAAAAATCTGTCTCTGCAATTGCTGTTTCAGCTTGCAAAACTCTTTAATTTGTTGTTGGTCTCCTACATGAATGGTTAAATGCATCTCTAAATATTTGCATGAAAATCTGGTAATTACCCACTAATGGATCATTGCCCTAAATGAGGGCAAGCCCACTTGGTTTCCTATTATTTCAGCATATTCAAAAGTCATCCTGGAGTGATCTGTAGGAAATTCTCTTGATCCACTTGCCGTAAACAGTTCACATAGGATTGTAGAAGTCAAATGGACTCTGGGTTCCTCCAAATCTTTCTGACAAACTCCCATGAGAGTGAAGAAATACCGGTATTAGTTGGGCTGTAGGCTGCTGACCCATTCCTGGATGACACAAATATTGTTCCTTTGTCCAAAACAGTTATGCCATTGTGCAGCTGTGTTATTTGTATTATCAATCTGCTGTTAATGTTGTAACCATGGTTCAGGAAGTTGTTCTATGGATAGTGGGATGCCCCAAGGACCTTATGTCATCTCCATGATTAAGCCAAAGACTTTTTGAGACTAATGTCAGCCTTTCAAATTGGGCCAGATTAGGTAATAAGGTGCCACAAGAACTATTAGAGCTTTGTTATAAGGTATAACAGAATCTTGAAATTCTATCCCTGCATAATAAAGAACGAGGGTGGGCATCTCAGGTTTCTTCTCCCCCGTTACTTCTCAAAAGTAACTAAAAGTATGCCCAACTATTTCTGCACTGCTTTTCAAGGTTAGTTATTATACCTCTATAATACTATAAGAATTCTTTGGGAACTTCTGCAGACCCCAGGGTATGCTGAGGATCAATCACCATCTTCCAGATATAATGGCAAGGTTTGATGCTGCTCTGATAAGAAAGTAGTGAGGCTTTAAAGACTGATATCAGCCCTTTGAGATAAGCAAGGTCAAGAAAGAGATACTACAGGGATTCTAGGAATGCTACTTTATTGCTATATAATATAATAATAAAATTGTGAAAGTCCATAGTGAGTTTCCCTCTTCTCCCTTCTTATAACAGACAAAATCAAGGCAGGATTGTTTTAAATTTCTAACATCACTTTCTCAGGATTGAGCTGCCATTTCTCCTCCCTTAATGGTTCATACATTTCTTGTCCAAGGTTCTCTCTACAGTACATTAATTTACAGTATTTGAATCATCATTTCTTTGTATCTGTTTTATGGTTGAGTTGAGAGTTTATTTTCCCTGTGAAAATTAGATTTGAGGAGGGAGGAATCTTCTCTTTTGTTTGCCTAATGATGCCATATTCTTTATGCTTTGAAAATAATTTAAGAAAAAGTGTTTTGAAACACTTGTGAATGGAGTATTAGTTTAGAGCAACTGTCCTTTGTCAGACTTCCATGCAAGCCTGAAAAAAGATTTAGCTTTCATGAGTTCTGTTAAAGACCCAACTGCTTTAATAAGTCTAAAATGCTAGCATTTAAAAATGCACCGTGATCAAGTTCCTCTGCATTCCAAAATACTTTTTCTGAATAATTTTTACAGTACAGCATGTAATATGCTCAGATTACTATATAAAGATTAGCATATATTTATATGATGCAGTACTGTACTTTACTGAAGTAAATCTAAATCAACTTTTAAACAGTATCCATAGGTGTGGATGACAGTAAATATGCTAGAATTAATCAGATAATTAAAAGCAATTGTTTTTAGACTTAGGTTTTGGAGTAAAATCTTTTCTGAAAGTGGTAATCTTTAATGCTGAAAGAAAAGATTCATATCTTGAAAGAATTGACATGATACTGTTCTTAGACTTCTAAGCAGGGCTGACAAAGCACACATTTGCACAATGAATGTTAAGTGTAATATTTGTGATAATACCTTAAGCTATTCCAGTGTGCGAACGTGAAGAGAACCCTTAAGCGTTAATTGATGCAAAATGCAGCAGGCTGCTATCTGGTGCACGGTATGGTATCATGATTACATCATGTCTCTACTGACAGATTTGTATTGGTTGCCAACAGTTTTCTAGGCTCAATTTAAAGTGTTAATTTTAATACTTTAAGCTGGGCCAAAATATATTTGCCTACCTGATTTTCCTACTTATAAGCAGAGTAAAAGTTAGAAAGGGAATTTGTTTGAATATGTTAGCATTTTTTTTACTTATCGTATTTACTGTCTATGTATCCCACTTAAACAACATAATGATGGATTAGATATACTTCATGGAAAATAATGAAGATCCATACCTCATATCCAAGTAGTCACCCCAAATGTATAAAAACAATGAATTTAAGATGTTTCAAGTGAAAACTGTGGAGGTTTTTGAGTTGTGATTTGGTAGATTTAGAAATACAGACTAGAACCCATTTTTGATACCATTTCCCTATTTTAATTCAGGAACTAGATTTCTATAGTTAGATGATCTGGATGTGAGATTCATACTAATTTTGGGAGTCTGACATATGTCCTCTCACATGGATATGCCCAAGCTACAAATGGATGGATCTATGGTTTCTATCTCATCATCCACAAACTTCGAGAAGTGGTGGTGGGGAATCCTATGTTAAAACCTGCAAGATCATGCTAGCAAAGCTATGAATTTGTTATTTTTAATACGGGTAGAGAGATGAGAAGTGGTTTGGGCAAATCACTTCTGCACTGGGAGCCATTCTAGAAATTTATGTATTCTCTCCCCCCCATCGCCCGCCCGCCCCCTCCCCGGTCTACCCATCGTTGATTTTTGTATTGCAGGTCACGGCCCTAGGTGTCAATTGCCTTCAGCAGTAGAGCAACCAGTACAAATGTCGTGAAATCATTCAAAATGTGGGGAGTTATCCGCCACTTTTATTCCCCCCCCCCTCCCCCGAACAGGCCAGAAGCGCGCGCTCTTGGCAGAACGCTGGATCCCCTCGCCCGGTTATCTGGGTCTCCTCAGGCCGGCGGCAGCGGAGGGGGCAGCCGCCAGCGGTAGACACCTGCTTCTCCCGCCGCGGTCGTCGCGTGGGGCCATAATAAGCCGGGCCCGCGGGTTTTCTTTGCCAGGACGCCGTCGTCTTCTCGCACAGCCGCTGCAACCGTGAAAGGTGGAAGGAGGTCTCGCTGGTCGAGGGAGGAAAACCCAAACCCGTTATGTCATCCGCTCGCAGCTATCGCTACCTGGAGAAGTCGCCGCCGCTTCTGGCCGGCCAAGAAGGGGAAAGGCAGGCGGCAGCTCAGCCGCCAAGAGCGCAGGAATCCCTTTCCCGACTTTCTCTCCCGGCGAATGTGCGGGACACGACGAAAGAAGGAGGGGTAAAAGGGGCTGCTGAGAGAGCCGGGCCACTCCTCCGCGGGCTCCGCAGCGCAGGCGCCCTGGCAGCTACCGCAGGCAGGGGGCGGCAACATGGCGGAGTGAGCGGTGGCAGCGGCGGCGGCGGCGGTTCTGGCTCCACAACAACAGCGGGGGCTGCGGAGCGGCTCTCTGGCCCCCCCCCGTCGCCCTCGCCGGTTTCCTCCTTCGGCCGGCTGGTAATACCGCGGAGGCTCTTCCCGTCTCTGTTGGAGAGGAGCGGGCGAGAAGCTGCTCCGGCTAACGGGGCAGCGGAGCCCATAATAATCTCATTATAGAGTCCAGCGGGGGAGCGGCTCCTGGGACGGTCTTTCGGCGAGGCGACGGCGGCTTGGTCCGGTTTAGCGGCCCCCGCCGGCGCTGCTCCTGCCCGTAGTCTTGCAGCTGCGGTGGAAGCGCAGCTCCTCGTTCAGGGAGGAGCGCGGCGGCAGGCAGGGTCAGCAGCAGCCGAGGCTAGATGGCGAGCGACAAGCCCGTGTCGGGGCCGGAGCCGCAACCGGCGGGTCTCATCCCTGTCGGGGCCAGCAGCACCGGCGGAGCTTCAGCCCCATCACCTGCTCTAGCAGCGGTGGTCGGAGGAGGCGGCGGCGGCGGCGGCAGCGGTAGCTCCTCTGCGGCCGTGATGGGGGAGCTGAGGGCATCGGGCTCCGGCTCGGTCGTGCTGCCCGCCGGGATGATTAATCCGTCCGTGCCCATCCGCAACATCCGCATGAAATTTGCCGTGTTGATCGGACTCATTCAAGTCGGGGAGGTCAGCAACCGGGACATCGTGGAGACCGTGTTGAACCTGGTAAGGGGGCTCCACCCCACCAGCAGGGGCATGAGCAGCCCTTCCACCCTTTCCCTATAGAAGGGAGAGAAAGCGCTGCCCCGCGCGAGTCTTCCTTTGGGTTCGCCTTTCCTTGCCCGGGCAAGAGTCTCTAGCTCTGGAACTCCCTAACTCCACTTCTGTCCTCTAAGTGCTCCGTCATCTTCTATCCTACTTTTCCTCCCCTTCCTTCTTTCCTCATTTTGACAAATCCTCCACCAGCCCATAGAAGAGGGGAGGAGTTAGGAGGTCTTCTTGAGCTACTTGGAGGCTTACCTAGGGAGTCTTTTATCTTCCACTGGTCCACAGAGAGCTTCTGTAGGTTCACAGGCCTGCTTTGCCCTTAACTCACTTCTGCCTTTTGCCACACTGGTCTTCTTCCTCCTGCCTTTTCTGTCAAGTTTTTCACATTCTTCTTGAACTTGATCAGGCCTGTGGCAGCTGAATCTCTTACATCCAGAAGTGAGAGGCTTTTTTTCACTGAGAACCAGTAGTTACTGCTGATCTAGCATTGAGTTCCTTCTTTGCAATGATGAAGTTTGATTCTTCTAATCCCTTCCCCAACTTTCGTGCTCAAATTCCCTTCAGATTCCACCCAACCCTATGATTTCAACATCCACACAGAACTGTATCATCCGTAAATGAACTTGAGTTGCCCTGCTTACAGTACTCTATGGGATATTGCTCTATCCCATAAGATTGCACGGCCTATCTGTTGCTTTGCCAAATACAATATTTTATAAAAATAGATTTAATTTTATTCTCAGTTTTAATGGATTATAAATGGCATTATTGTTAAGAAGAGGATTTGATATTAATCTCTTTTAATTGTGCAACATTAAAGTGCAGCTACAGATTGCATTTCTTCTCTCTAGTTGACGTGTGAATGTTTTAACCCTATTACCTTGCTAGCAGTTGGGTTTGACATGTTGAAAAAGGGACTATGTCTCTTACAGAGTGTTAATGAGATGATCTATTATTTCATTGCACTGGGAAGGAATTATCTGATTATTTAGAATAGATGTTTTTTAAAAACCACTTTCATATCTAAATCATGCAAACATGTTCCCTCTGTAGAGAAGGTAGCATTTTATATGGGGAATCTTTATTCAGTTCACGGTGTGCAAGAGTTAATGCAGAAGTGTATGGCAGTGTTCACCTCTATCTGTACCAGAAGTTCAGTTGTCTAACATCAGGGAGAAAATAAGAATTTAGAAATGAATTACTTCCAGTTATATATGATTTGGTGCTTCTGAATGAAAGATTTGCTGCGGCAAAACTGATGAAATAGCTGAATAAATGAGAATATTCTATATTGATGGTAAAATAAATAACCTTGCAAAATTTTTGGGGTCGTTTTGTGACTAAATTTTAAACATTCTGTGCTAATTTATTACTATAGCAGAAGCTGAAATAATCACTTGGATATCTCATATTGTCTTGATTTTTAGTAAATGTTATCTAGTCTTACAGAGTGACAGTGCTGTTAACACAGTTAGAAATGGGATATTTAACATTTATAGTTTATGGATGAGTGAAAGTTAAAGCTCTGTTGGCTTTTATGAGGTTTGTGACTCTAAGATAAACTATTGGCAGTTCTTCAACATTCACATCTGTGTCTCAGTTTTCAAAGGTGTCTTTTAAAATAAACACCCGTTATTTAAGTTGCTACATTTGTTGCATTTATGTAAAGATACTGCTTATTTATTTCAGTAGAGCAATGGAATAAGGTTATCAAAATAAAGCAGCTTTCATTCATTAAGCAGATCATGCCCTGGAGATAAAGTGTTTAATCCATTTTCTGAACTTCTTATTTATTGTTTTGGCATTGCAGAAGCATAAAAACCTCCATGAACCTGTTGATGTGTCAGGTAATACTTTATCCATTCATAAACCTGTCACTAATTTTGTTGGGGTATCTTCTGCTACTGCATATTAATATGTGGAATTCAGCCCCACTTGTTTTTTTAAAAGATTTTGGTGATAAACTGCTATGATGGTTTTTACATTAGAATTGGTTATTGAAATATGCACAGGATCCAGTTATGAAAGAATTAACTTTTTTTTCTATGCTTAATACTTGCTGAGAGCATAAATTTCAATATAATATAAAAATTTACTGTTGCAGAAAGAATGCATTCTAATTGAAAACTTGAAATGGTCCAGCACTGATGATGTTATTTAGCTGGATACTTAGCTGGATAATGAAATGTCTGCAAGCAAATAACAGGCTCAAAGAGGACTCCATGGTTCAACTCTGAACTACATGTTTTCTTCTTAAATGGTCTTTCTGCAGTTACACAAACAGCCATTTCTATAGGTTTCTTAAGCCTATTTCAGTGATGGCGAACCTATGGCATGCGTGCCACAGGTGGCACGTGGAGCCATATCTGAGGGCACGCGAGGCATTGCCCTATGTCAGCTCCAGCGCCCATGCCCACGCTGGCCAGCTGATTTTCGACCTTCTTTTCGGCCATTTTCGCTCTCCCCAGGCTTCAGGAAAGCCTCCTGAAGCCTGGGGATGGCGAAAACAGCCCAACGGACCAACCGGAAGTTCACTTGTGTGCTCACCCCCAGCCTCCTTTTCGCTGTCAGAGATCTTCAGGAACTTCTTCAGCTTTGGACACTTGCAGCCAGGCCTCGCATACTTCGGCCCATTTCTTCTGCAGCAAGGCTTTCCTGAAGGCCTCTGCAGCCGATAACAGAGCTCTGGATCGATCCGGAGCTCTGTTATCGGCTAGAGAGGCCTTCAGGAAAGGCCTTTAGGAAAGGCCTCTGCAGCTGATAACAGAGCTCTGGATCGATCCGGAGCTCTGTTATTGGCTAGAGAGGCCTTCAGGAAAGCCTGGCTGCAGAAGAAATGGTCCGAGGTGTGCGAGGCCTGGTTGCAACTATCTGAAGGTAAGTAGTAGGGCAGCTCCACTTCTGTTTCGTTTCCGAACTTCCGATTGGCCCTTTGGGCCATTTTTCGCCATCCCCAGGCTTCAGGAGGCTTTCCTGAACCCTGGGGAAAGCGAAAAACAGCTCATCGGGCCTACAGGAAGTCCGGAGGCTTCAGTGAGGCCTGCACACATGTGCGGGGGGCAGTGGGGATTGTGCGCATGCGTGGAAGGGCATTGCATTATGGGTGTGGGCACGCATGCGCACGCTATCGTGCGCGCGCGCACCCCTTTGGCACCCGAGCCAAAAAAGGTTCGCCATCACTGGCCTATTTGGTCTAGTGGTTAAGGCACCAGGCTAGAAAGTGGGAGACCATGATTCAAGTCCTGCCTCAGCCATGAAAGCCAGCTGGGTGACCTTGGACCAATCACTCTCAACCCAACCCACCTCACAGGGTGGTTGTTTGGAAAAGACTGAGAGTCAGAATATGTGAATTTTCTGCTATTTAAATTGTAATGCAAAAAGTGAATAACTATAATGTGATTTAGTTATATTATGGGATTTTAGGTGGCACAATTGGAACGTCATCTTAAATTACTCTTTGGGAAAGTATCTCCCAAGAACTGAAATACAGAATAAAAATTAGAAGTGACAAACTCATATAGAATATATGTATATGTTCATAAGAATAAGATTCAATAGCCTCTTTAAAATGAAATATTCAGTTTCTTCTTAAAATAAAAGGTAGTGTTTTGATTAATGTTAAAAATGACAAAGAAAACTAATGGTTCGCTGTCATTAAACACTTTCTAACAATTCAATTTTCATGTACAGTATTATAGAAAATGTTGAACTGAAAAAAAATCATTGAATTGATGTGAATTCACTTTGATTTGCAAAGTTGATTCCCAATCATAAACTAAATTTGTAGATACAATTTGATTTAATGATTCATTGATCTGATGTGAAAAATTGATTAGATCTAGAGATTTAATTGAATAATTTTCAATTCAAATACCTACTTTGAAGGTTCATATAATCAAATTCATACTTGCAGTGGGAAAATCTTATGGAATAAACACATTTTTTAAAATGTAAAGCTCTTTGACTAGTTGCTTATTGCTGGTATTTTATTATTTCATTACAGATTATATGCAGGTGATCAGTACAAGTAGTCCTTGATTTATGATTATTTGGTTGGTGACTGGAATTACAATATGACAGCGTTGAAAAAAAGTGACTTACTACCTTGCATTTAGGACCATTGCATTGTTCCTGCAGTTATGTGATTGCAATTTTTTCACTTGGCAACAAGCATGTCCTTACAAGGTTGCAAGTATCCTGGGCTCGCATGATCTCTATTTGTGACCTTCCTCACCTGCTTCCAACAAGCAAAGTCAATGGGGAAGCTGACAGGGAAGGTTGCAAATCGTGATCATGTGATGTCTTGCTTAACAACTGCATAGGCAAAAAAGGTGGGAAAATCAGATGCAGTAACATGATGGCTCACTTAGTGACCACATTGCTTAATGACAAATTTCCAATCCCAATTGTAGTTGTAAGTTTAGGACTACCTGTCTTTCACGTATTACAGTATTTGTTCTAGCAGATATTGCTGAGTTGCAGGTGAAAATGCAAAGTTTGGAGCAAATTTCATATTTAGGTTTTGTAAAAGATATTCTGGGAAAATATAATCAGAATATTATACTTTTTACTTTAAATGAGATAACAAGGATAAGCATGAAAGAGAAGCACAGAGTTTCTAAACTTTTCTACAAAAAGTTTTTCTTTTTTGTTTGTAAAACATTATGAAGGATGTTACTACTTGTGTGAAAAATTTTTATATAAAAACTCCTAGAGTTGTTTTAATAACCACCTCCATCACCACCACCACCTAAACAATAATAAAAGTAATAATTTAGTAGACAGATCAATATATTGTAAGTTCAGAGATGGATGTCTGTGATTGTCCATGTTTTGTTAAATAGACTTATTAATCCAAGGCAATTTGGCAATTGCAGAAGAGTTGTAATTCAACACCTAGAGAGTTAGAAATAGCACAGTCCAAATATAATGGATAGAATATCACAGGGGTGTCAAACTCGATTTCATTGAGGGCCGCATCAGGGTTGTGTTTGACCTCTGGGGGCCGAGGGAGAGCTTGGCTTGGGGTGTGACCAGGGTGGGCATGGCCAGTTCGACATCACTCGTGTCCGGGGGGGGGCACCTGTGGTGGCCAAGTGCTAAGGCAGGACTTCCCTGAGACCCTCCCTCACTCTCATTATAACCTTCCTTCCTTCCTTCCTTCCTTCCTTCCTTCCTTCCTTCCTTCCTTCTCTTCTTTTTCCTTCCCTCTTCATTCTCCTTTCTTCTTCCCTCCTATCTTTCCTTATTTTTCCTTCCTTGCTCTCTTCCCATCTTCCCTTCTTTGTCTTTCCTCTTTCCCTTTCTCCTTTCCTGTCCCTTCTTGCATGCTCAAATGCAAAAGGGGAAACATTTCTCCTTTTGTTTTGTTTTTAGTTTGTTTTTTCTAGCCCTCTGGCAGCGAAAATGGAACCCGGGGGGGGGCATGCACAGCCCTCTGCACCCCGTTTCCTGCAGCCTTCTGCCAGCGAAAATGGAGCTGGCAGAGGCACCGTGGGCCAGTCCTTTGCTGTTTCCAGGGCAGCCCCGTGGGCCAGATCTAAGCACCCCGCAGGCTGAATTTGGCCCGCGGGCCTTGAGTTTGACACCCCTGGAATATCAGATCATGATTGTTTAAAATCAGGTTGAAATGTCCAGCAGCTACAACTGCAGAAATTGTAGTTCAAATATTATGTAGAGAGAAGAAACTAAATGAACTGAATATACTGCTTAGGTGAAATATTAATGAAATAATTAAAGGCAATTTGATTGCTTTTAATAAAACAATTGTAATTATGGATGGGCACCAGTTTTAAATACAATAGTTATTTAGTGACTGTGCTGTGCAGCAACCATTCATAGTTGTGATAATGATGAGGTATTATGTGGCGAATTCTTGCATTTATGATCTACACAAGTCTGTAAAGCAGGGGTTTCCAACCGGGGGTGCTTGCACTCCCTGGGGATGCGAGACAATATTCCAGGGGGTGCGAAAACTTGGGTTTAGAACAGTGTTTCCCAACCTTGGCAACTTGAAGATATCTGGACTTCAACTCCCTGGGAGTTGAAGTCCAGACATCTTCAAGTTGCCAAGGTTGGGAAACAGTGGTTTAGAAGTTTCAAAATTATAGTGTATATATATAATTATATGCATATAATTATTTATTTTTTTAAGGGGTAAGAGAATATATCAGAAGTGTTCTATGGGTGCGGGGTATAGAAAAGGTTGGAAACCCCTGCTGTAAAGCAAAGGGAAGCTGAAGTAAGAATATAAGCAAAGTCATGGTTTCACTTAGTGACTGCTTTGTTTAATGACTGAGTATTGTGGTTGTAATGATTTGGAGCCCTCAGGCCCAGGTTTTTGGTAAATATAAATTAGCTCAGACATTTTTGTTAACATAGATCTTAGAGATTGTTAAAATATAGATAAAATAAGTGATAATGTCAATCTGGTAAGTGGCTAATCAAAGGCTAAATGTCCAAGGTTTTTTACAAGTCATGTTCCTCACACGTTACCAGGTTTACTGTACCATTTACAGTGTTTTTATGTACTTCAGCTCATTTACAGGTGACATTTTTATAGAGCAGCATGCAATAAATATAAAACAAATTTTAAAATTTTGATAATTCAAAAGGCCAGACTATATAAATACAATTCTATTTATCATAAAGTAAATTAATTGTCAGAATACTAGACTGAATATTTGATTGTCTATTTAATAGAACTGTGATGTACTTTGGACTTGATTTGAGGAAGTTCTTTAAAATGTATGTGAATAAGATACAGTACCTCATAAAGCAGGATTGTGTGGCAGCTGCAGGGAACTTACTGCATTGCACACCTCTGTTAATTAATACAATAGAACAAGGAACCAGCAATACATTTGCTAGGAGGAGGAACTTCCTGACTGATTAGCCTAGCCAAATTTTTAAAAAGTATACATGGAATGTCACCAAAATGAGTGTATACCAGGGGTGAAATGCTACCAGTTCGGCCCAGTTTGTGGAACCGGTAGTAACAAATGCTTTTAAAAAGTAAAAAAAAAAAGGTTCCGATGATCGGGCGGCACAGCTGATTGTCACAGCCGATGAACCTTTTTTTTACTTTTTTAAAAGCATTTTTACTACCTATTCACTGGAACTGGTAGTAAAAAAATGCTTAAAAAAGTAAAAAAAGTCCCCACTCTCAGCTGTTTGACAATCAGCTGAGAGGGGGGATGTCCCAACCTTTTTTTTTTTTACTTTTTTAAAGCATTTTTTTTAAACTACCTATTCGCTGGAACTATGACTCTGTGAGGTTCCTGCTTTGTTGCATGGGCCATTTTGTGTGAAGT
>QLTV01004098.1:4152117-4184917 GCA_003457575.1 Thermophis baileyi
ATGGTCTAATTCAGAATGGAGAGAGCGAGAGAGAGAGTCTGTGGGACAGCAGGGCCTCCCATTTCTCCCCAGGCATGGCGAACTCCAGCTTCAGCCGGGGTATTCAAGCGTTGTGTGTGAGTCAGTTGTGTGGCTTTTGTGTTATTTTTGTGCAAAGTGTGATAGTTAGTTTTTGAGCTCTTTGTGGCTCTGTGAGGTTCCTGCTTGTTGTTGCAGGGGCCATTTTGTGTGCTTTTGCATTGTGTGTGAGTCAGTTGTGTAGCTTTTGTGTTGTTTGTGTGTGAAGTGTGAAAGTTGGTTTTGGAGCTCACCTGGTCACATGACCATGACCACCAAGCCATGTCCACCCAGTCACATGACCACCAAGCCAAGCCAAGCCAAGCCAAGCCACGCCCACCAAGCCACGCCCACACAACCGGTAGGGAAAATTTTTAGATTTCACCACTGGTGTATATAGGACTACCACAGATACTGAAGTCTCTGAAGGTAAACACAGGAGAGAATGAGACTGGGACATGACAGAAAAAGAAAAGTCTGCCATACCATGTATGGTGAATATATTTAGATGTCCTAAGTTAAAAATGGGCTCCAGGATATTCCTTTTAAGCCCCTTATCACAAACTCTTGTCCAAACTCATGTCTGAAGTCAAATATAATAATGGCACAAACTGAGGACATTTTGTATATTAAGCTCTTCTATTTTGTATAGGTAATTTAAATCCTTATAATAATCACAGACAAAATGCCCATTGCATGACAGCGGGACCATAGAAATGTTTCAGTTTCCTGACTTTCTTCCAGCTCAACTTATGTTTATCTATATAGATCATGCCTTAATAACATTTTAGTATTCTTAAACAGATTCTTGAAAATTCTAATGTAGGAACATTGTCGAAATCTGGAATCTTTGGACTTAATTGTCCCATTGATTTGGAACTTTTAGATTATCGTAGATTTTAAATATGACAATTCCTCTTTGCTGGCTTGGCATTCATTCTGTTAAGTGGCCCTCTCCTGGTGTTAATACTAGTTGGAGATGGTTTGAGCAGAAATATCATAGAAATATTTTACTTAATATTTTTGCTATTAGTTTATGATATTACTTCCTTAGTTTAGAATTAATATTTTTCCTTAATGGAAATAATGAAAAGAAGCAAAAATGTTCCATCTTGATCCATCTTAAAACTGGGTGCCCTTCAGAATGTGTTGAAGTGTAACACCTATCACTCCTGGTCTTATTTATTAAAACAAAGTCTAGGTCAAGGAAGTGGGGGTATAATTGTTTATATACAGTATAAAATATATGCCTTAATGACAATTAGGGAAGTTCTTGACTGACTTGTGAATGTGTACACAAACACTGAAACAAAATTACTTTGTATATAGTAAATAACTTTGATTAAACTTTTTGTTTATAATTTTTCCCTAACATATATTTGACAACTAACTTATTGGTGTAATAATATTTTTTTTAAAAAATGTTGTTGATTCCTTTTTTGATTTGAGGAAAATTGTATTGAATGGTTCTAAGATCAGAGTAACATTTTGAAGATAAATGTTCTGTTTTGATAAATGCTAAGCATGTCAATAAATCAAATTATGTCCTATTAATTAAATGAAATTGTCTAAGCTAGAATTGTAAAGGTTAATAAATCCCATATATCACATGTTGAACTTTTATGCATAGTTGGAAAAACAAGTTGATAGAGAACAAGTCACAGAATGTTCCAAGTTAGAATAAATTCTATTTTATTTTTTCTCCTCCAGCATATCTTGTACGGCAGTGTCTCCTGTTATTTTCAAATTCATTATGCATACAAACATGTACTTTTCAAATCATATTAAGAAACGACATAAATTTACATTAACGTAACTAGTATTCTTTTATTTTCGGGAATTGCTTTCAGGAACGGTGTATATTACTTTTGTTATAAATTATATATTACTATCAACCCTAGGAAGGAGACAGTGGAAAACTGCTTCTGGAAAGCTTGCCAAGAAAACTTCAGGGAAATGTCTAGATAGTCACCAGGAGTCACAAAAGTCACTTGAAAGTAGGAAAAAAAAAACCAAAAACCAACCACAAAACCAGAAACCAAAACCCTTCCATTACCGTAGTTATATTCTTTCTTTTTATGCCTGAGATATTTTCCTATGAAATAATTTGTAGTTGGTATGCAATATATCTTGAAAGCAAATAGAGAGATACATGTGCATTTGCTCTTGGTGAACTGGAATACTACATAGCTCAAAAGTTAATTTATTAACATACAAGTAAAGAAATAAAACTTTCTAAAACCTCTTAAATCACCAATTTCATATAATAATAGGTGTATATTAAAATCAAATATAGGGAGTAGAGAAGACAATTATTGCATTGGACATTTTATTTATATAATCAGACTGCAGGCAGTAATTCAACATGTTTCACGCTTATTATCTGACTTGTGAGAAATGCAGGGGCATTGAGAATAACAATGGCCTCAGCACACATAATATTTAATTAATATGTATGTGTCTTTTGACTGAAGAGTTTAACAGCCAGCAAAACTTGCATCTAGAACACCAAACACATGTGAAATACTGGGAATTTCCCCATAGTTAAGGAGTGTAATTCTGGTGACTTCATAGAATCATGTAATGTAAAAGACCTAAGACCCTGTCATATAGTCATCCAGACACTTTGTTTTAAACATCTCCATTGAAGGAGAGTTCACTACATCCTTAAGGCAATCTGTTCCATTGTTTAACATTTGTAACATCAGGAAGTTTTTCTGGGGTCCTATCAAATCTACTTTTTTTGTAACTTCAACTTATTCTTTCATGTCTTTTGAAAGAACTCTGCATAACAGCCCTTGCAAACAGTGACTTTGCCTCCTTTCAGTCCTCTCTTCAGACTCCACATTTCCAAAGCCGCTATCCATTTCACAGATTTTCCTTGTAGGCTCCATATTATTTTGTTGCATTCTTCTTGAAGTCATTCCAGTCTGGCAACGTCCTTAAAATGTAGTATCTGAACTCTGAATATTCTAGGTTTGATCTAAGTGACACAGAATAGAGAGGAACAATTACTTGCTTGATCTTTACCTGTTGATACATTTGCTTTGCTTTTTTGTAGCCACATCACACTGTTGGCCTGCACTCATAGCTGTGGAAAGTGGAACTATCACACTTGCTTCAATAAGTCAAGGTTATGCAAATCTTATTTGTACTTCTGTATAGTTTTCTGTGTGGTAGAGATTTTTCAGTCAAGGAATTAGGATGTTAATGAAACTCATTTTGCCTTTAAAAAGGAACTGAAAATTTAGAAAACACGTATGGATACTGCAACTGCGATGTTTTGATCCGAGTCTGAAAGACCCACATATGTGCTTGATTTTTTGGAATAATTTCCTTGTAGGACTGGAAACATTGGCCTATTGGGTTAGGCTCCTAAAAGTCCATTGTCCAAGGAACACAATGCACTTTCAGCAGTTGACTATATAAGGTGTCATGATGAAGACTATTTATTCTATCAAATGATTTATCTGTACAATTTTTTTGCCCTGCTGCATTGTTGGCTGATGTGCTCTGCTGTTTCAGTAATTTTAATCTTTTTATGTTTTTAGATTTTATGGCATTGTTCTAAAAGTTTTAGTATAACCTTCTGCTAAGTCTGCCTATTGACATATAAAACTTTGAAATATGTAATATAAAGATATTTGTGAAATTGTAATGGTTATTGTTAAAATGTATTAATAAAATAAGAGAATATAGGTGATGTATCAGGTATGTTGCATTGTTTCTAGTACTTTCTAGAACATGTAAAATATCATTCTAATACACTAGTGCTATACCGTTTTCTGGTATTCTGACAGATGGCTGTCAGATATATGATATATGATATATGATATATGATATATGATATATGATATATGATATATGATATATGATATATGATATATGATATATGATATATCTTGAGAACTTTCTCTCAATATATACAGACTTTATTATCTGCAACTGCAACAAACAACCCCCCACCCCATTTGATCAGCCTTCTGTCCATATTCTTATTTATGCCATAGATAACCAAGAGCTAGATAACCATCCAGCTGAGCTGGATTTGGTATATGAAAGCAAGAAACTAGGTGTTTTCTATTGTTGGTGTCTACTTTTAATTCTGGCAAAGTCTTTTTTTTACATTTAGAAAAGTAAAATAATTTCTAACTTAGCTGTTTGAATAAGGAACAATAAAAACTAATATATTCTTTAACTGAATGATTTTTAACTGAATGATTAGTTATTGTATCGTTATGAAAAAATACTTAACTTCAAGTATTTTTGGATGGTAGTTTTGTACTGTTTTATGTTAAGTTATATCTTTTTTAAAAGAACCAATACTATGGACTATGCAAAACAATGCAGTCTATAATATAATTTAAATTGTTTTTTAAAAAAAGATAATTTGTTAATCTGCAGCGTACCATAATTAAAAAATAATAATACAGTACCTTGATTAAACTTATTTTAATATATGTTACAGGTAGACTAATTTCTCAGCCTGCCATACTTCTGTTATAAACCTTTTCATAAAATATGGGAAGGCTCTTCTAGAGGATATACTCTCTTTCTCTTCCTTCCTTTTTTTTTTTTTATAAAACACTTGTGCTAATTAAATCTCAGGATACTTTAAACATCATTGATGGTTATGTGGCTTTCCTTGACAAATTCCCATTTGGATAATTATATTGTCTATGTAAACTCACCCTGTAG
The DNA here is from genome assembly GCA_003457575.1 of Thermophis baileyi. Lineage (NCBI taxonomy): Eukaryota > Metazoa > Chordata > Lepidosauria > Squamata > Dipsadidae > Thermophis > Thermophis baileyi. Next base: position 4,156,873 of record QLTV01004098.1, read on the forward strand.
TTTTTAGTTGATATAGGAATCTTCCTTAATTTTTTAAGGAAGTATGGAGTTTTGTATATTGTTTAAAATAGTAGTTGAATTCCTATTACAATTGTAGTATACACTTAATTGGTTTAAGATCATAAAAAGGTTTAGAATTTTTCAAGGTAAAATGTTGGTAAGGATAAGACATTAACATTTAGATTCTGAGCTTGTATTGGTGATTTATGCGTATATAATTAACAATATTTGTAATATTTCATCAAAGCTGCACATATTTTAATTATATATTGGAGTCTGAAAACACACATTTACTCCTTAATAATATATCAAAATGTGATTTGTGTACTTCATACTCATCTGAATTACAATCTTACATATATTCTAAGACAATCTCTGTTGAACTTAATGAATGCCATATTGCTGCTATAGAATTTTTAGACAGGATGAACAGATTCAACAAGTGTATGTCAGTGCTTCTGCATCAAACTATAGGGAAGTGTTGAATGAGGTACTATAGGATTTTATTCAGGCTCTGTGTTGTAATTATAAACTTTTTGAATGAGAGTAGGAAGATAGTATATCCCTGCAGCCTGCAGGGTTTTCCAAGCTAAGGCAGGTTTCATAGCTTCAAATGTGCTTTTCTGCAAAGTTTGAAACTACTCAAAATCTTGTAAGATCAATACTGATGGTTCTACAAAATATAAAAAAATGCTTTCATGTGTAGAGACAGGTATAGCATTATTTGATGCTAGAGTATGGTTTCTTCCATTTGGCTTATGTTTGTCCTACTTCCTATACTTTTGACCCATTAGTAGTTAGAGTTCATTTTAAATACTCATGGCTTTAAAAAGCCCTAATTTAATTTACTAGGCTTTTCTATGGAAATCTTGTGCTCATTAGGTTTTGACAATTCTAGAACTGCCCTCAAACAATAAATTTATTTTATTTTATTTTATTTTATTTTATTTTTTATTTTATTTTATTTTATTTTATTTTATTTTATTTTATTTTATTTTATTATTTTATTTTATTTTATTTTATTTATTAGTTTGTCAAACATGTACAAGATAGCAGGTATAAATATGAACATGGACATGAACGAAGGAATGAATACAAATAAATGGGGACAGTAGGACAGGGACGGTAGGCATGCTGGTGCGCTTATGCACGCCCCCTTTATGGACCTCTTAGGAATGGGGTGAGGTCCACGGTAGACAGTTTAAGGTTGAAGCTGTGAGGGTTTGAGGATGTATCAACGGAGTCGGGTAGAGTATTCCAGGCGTTGAACACTCTGTTGCTGAAGTCGTATTTTCTGCAATCGAGTTTGGAGCGGTTTACTTTGAGTTTGTATCGATTGTTTGCCCATGTACTATTGAGGTTGAAGCTGAAGAAGTTGTTGACAGGTAAGACGTTGTAGCAGACAATTTTGTGTACTATGCTTAGATCAGACAAATATGGGATATAGGTCTTCAAACAAATTTAAGCAAGATGTCACAATCCATTATATCCCTCCAGCTTATTATTTATCATTCAGAATCATGATTCTGAAATTTCTTAAGACCTTCACTTTAGCCAGGCTGGATTCAATACCCTTAGGTGTAGATCACTAGCATAGTTGGCAGTCGGTATGACAATGGCATTAAATAATCTGATTTTGGTTGCTGTGTTTATTGCAGACATGGTCCATACTGAGCGCCTTCGACTCTGACAATAGAACCTCATTATCGTACATACCACAAACATATGATATCCCTAAGCGATAATGTCAACATCTTTAGAAACCTGTACAACAGCACTAGATGCTGTGTAAAAGCAGAAAATGGCAGTACTGACTTCTTTGCAATTATAACTCTTATAATACTCATTCTAATTCTGTTTGTTGATGCTTTTGTCATAGTCAAAATAGATTTGAAATAAATAACATACATTTGAAAATACTATATGTTACTTTAAAAATAAAATAACATAATATGTTGGACATTCAAATAAATGAAATCTTGCCATATCAGCTTGATAACAGTGTTTCTTGGATTAGTGAATTAGAAATGTTATAGTTTGTCCTTGTAGATAAAAATACACAGGATGCTAAAAATATCCCCATTTTATATTAATGATAACAAATTTTAATATTGTTTAACATTTATAATTCAAAAAATATATATTTTTTATATCTCACATTTTTTCACTATTAAATAATTGAGGGACTGCAGGATTAAGAGGTCCTGGGATTTTTGGACATTGCACTGATATATTGGGGGGAAGACAAAACACTGCTTCTCATGCCTTTTTAATTTATCTTTTTAACTGAATTAATTTTTAGTCTTCCCAAATTGTTACTTACAATCTATTCTATACCCCAAAAGTTTGTTAATTGTTATATAAAATCATACTATTACATGTTAATAGTTCCTGTTAGTTTCTTAATGTCATCTGATCTCAGACATCTCAAGAGAGTTGCATCATCACCTATGGGATTTCAATCATTATTTGCTTAAACAAAAGCACAAACCTAAACAGTTTTTAACAGTTCTTTCCTTTTCTTATTTCCACGCTTCTATTAATATAGTGGAATATTATTTACATTAAACACTTGCTTGACATATTCTGCAAAACACCAAAGAAATTTTCTTATACAACATGATGCTGCAAAAATAGCCTTAGTACAAACTGTAATGTTTAGCCACTATTCTGTAGTAATTTTGATAATTGATACCAACATTGCAAAAGCAGAAATTCCCCAGGGTAGAGGCAGCCTACAATACTATAAATACTAGTCCCACATTCACAGTGATTGGTATGTTTTAAGTTTAACATCCATTTGCTCAAAGTTTCCAGGACAAATGCAGTGTTTTTAACTTGTAATTGTCCTCTGATAAAATGAAGAATTAGAAATGTGAAGGTTCAGAAAAAAAAATTAACATTGACTGAACTCAGTTTGTGCTAACAATGAAATTTTTTGGAAACGCTTTAAAAAGCCCAAGGAACTGTGTTCTTTTAGAATACTGAGGAAGTAGAACGGGGTGCACATATGTTTCTGTCTTATATTAAACCCAAATATTTTCTAAATATTTAATAGATAAATAACATTGTAGTTTTTCTTCATAGAACACTAATGTAAGAAAGTAGAGAAATTTGTCTGTCTGAGCAGACTTTCAGTTTTCAGAAAAAGAAGTCAATTGAAGTGTAACCCTTAAAACAGTGATAGCAAACCTATGACTTGCATGTCACAGGTGACACATCATAATTTTTTTATTGACACACCAGGCCTCTGGACCTGGTGAAAATTGTGTGTGAAGTCCTTGCTCTCATGCAGCCTTTGAGGTACTGAAAATCACATGAGTTTTATGAGGCTCCAGAATACCCATGAGAGCAAGGCTCTCTTGTGCAGCTTCCAGAAAGTCCAGTGAGGAGAGTCCAGAGAAGAGGAGAATTCAGTGAGGAGGTACAGAGAGATCTCCTCTGTCCAGGGTAGGGGATGTATGTGACATACCAGCAAAGTCAAGGTAGGCATTTTCTGAATTTTTGATAATGTTCAGCCCAAAAAATTCACCAAATCTTTACAGGTAGTCCTCAACTTACAACCATTCGTTTAGTGAATGGTTACAACAGCACTGAAAAAAAGTGACAACAGTTCCTTGCACTTATGAATGTCACAGCAGCACCATGGTCATATGATCAACATTTGGGGCACTTGGCAATCTGCATATATTTATGACAGTTGCAGCATCCTGGGGCCATGTGATCACCATTTGTGACCTTCCCAGCCGTCTTTCGACAAGCAAAATCAATGGGGGAAGCCAGATTCACTTAACAATCACATGCTTCAGTTAACAACCACAGTGATTTGCTTAACAACCATGGCAAAAAAAGTTTATAAAACCAGGCACGCCTCACTGAACCACCACCTTGCTTAGCAACAGAAATTCTGGTTTCAGTTGTGGTCGTAAGTTGAGGACTACCTGTACTACCTTAGAATAAGTAGAAATGCTGATATTGGTAATAGGTCAAAAAATGATGAGGGGTGTGTCTAGTGTGAGAGCAGAATATTCTAGGAACCTCCTGTAAGGTGCTGCCATTAACAGTTTCTTCCACTTAATTTCATTCCAGCATGATCATTTTTATTATGATCATTTGATCAAAAAGCACCAAAATAATACATTATAAAGCTAAAGCACATTGCAGTCATATGAAAGTATAAGTATATATTTTGTTTTAAGCCTACATTAAAATATATAATAAACTTTGACAAACTTTATCTTCACCCTAACTTTACTACTGCAGCCAAACTTATGTTGTTTTAAATGAAGCAACTTTCTTAGTAGATAGAGACACTTCCAAGGAACTGAGTTAATTATTGTTGTGAGGGTAGTGCCCTTCTAACCCATCTGTTTCAGACTTTTTGGACAAGAAAAGAATAAATATTCTTATATACATCTAAAACTCTAAAATAAAATTTGGGAAAATTGTAGCTGTTCAAGCTGTGGTGGTAGTCATGTGATCGTCATTTTCAACATTCTATGGCAGTTTGCCAGCCATTCTCACAATTCCTTCCTCCCACCCCCACTTATTTGCCTGCTGGGAAGAGAAGAGGGAAGGGAGGGAAGGAAGGAAGGAATGAAGGGTGGGAGGGAGGGAGGAACAAGAGGAAAAAACTCTGTGCACCCTTCCCAGTTCACACTGCTTCCTGCACACCTTTCCTGCCCTGTATTGCTCTTCTGGCATGCCATCTTTGACTTATGCAGTACTTCTTGCATACCCACATGTCCTGCCTGACTAATGCTGTCCCCTGCACACTTTCCCTGATTCATGTGGCACCTCTTGTGCACCCCCAGGCATCTTTTCTGACTCTCACCTCCCTACATTGTCCTGGACTCATGCGACAACTCTCATACCTTCCTGCAACCCCCACATATCCCAACCTACACCGCCTAGCCACCCCCCCCGCATATCATTCCTGATCCATGTGACATGTTTCATGTACATTCATGTACCCTTTCCAATCCTCCCTGCTTTCTCCCTAATCAGCAGAAACCACTTACATATCTCCTGGCCTTGGACATGCAACTTCCTGTAGGCTGTCTTATTGACTTTTTCCTTGAAAGCTTCCCACAAGTAAATGTAGAAGCTGGCAGGAATTGTAGGGAAGAAGACAGGAAAGATGGAAGGGGGAGGGAAGGGAGATGAGGAAACAGTGAGAAAGGAAGAAAGCAGAAAAGGGGGAAGGAAAGGAAGAAAGAAAGAGAAAAAAAGGGAAGGGGGGAAGGAGGGAGGGAGGGAGGGAAAAAAGGGCAGAGGTAGAGAGGAAGGAAGAGAGGGAAGGAGGAAGATTTCCAATGCTTTCCCATATGGAAACTCAGTGGGAAAGCTAACAGCAAGTCGGAAATAGCTCCTGCTCTATTATTTTGCATGGCCATGGTTATTCCATTTTTCCATATAGATAAGGAATTATCTCTGAAACAAGGACTCAGTGGGGCATAGGTTGCCTAGTTCCAACTCAATCATCCAGGTAGAATTGTCTGAAGGTTGTTCTGAAACCAGAATCTTCATTGATATTTTGCAACACACTTTGGGGAGGAAACCCCTTGAGGTTGGTGAGGCAGGAGTTGGTACATTCCAACGACTCTCTGCCTAACTGCCTTGCTCTGACTGAGGAAGCTGCCTGAATAGGCAATGAAACACCTCTCAAACTAATAACAAAAAAATAGTTCAGTTGCAATGATTCAACCTTCAAACAACTCTACCTGGATGATTGAGAATCTTCATTAACATTTGTAATGCACTTTGGGGAGGAAACCTCTGAGATTGGTGTGGCAGCAGTTGGTACATTCCAAGGACACTCTGCGTAACTGCCTTGCTCTGATTGAGGAAGCTGCCTTGATGGACAGTGAAACTTCTCTCAAACTAACAACAAAAAAATTAGTCCAGTTGCAATGATTCAACCTTCAGACAACTCTACCTGGATGATTGAGAATCTTTATCGACACCCTCTTTTATCTTTTGAAATGGGAGAGTTCCAGAGTAAACTAAGCAGCAAGTGTGTGTGCTTTATTGAGAGAAGGAAAAAGCAAAAGCTGATCTCTATTTAATTTTAAAGCAAGATTGGATTTCCAGAAAACGAAGAGCAGATAGTTTGAATCAGAAAGGAAGTTCTGTACAAGGAACTGTTGCTTGGGATACCTAAGTAAATGTCTAATTAGCATTTTAAGGATATTTTTAAGTTTTTATATGCTTAAATTTTCTTCATTGATTCTGATATTCATTGTATGTAAATTGAGATACTTTGATCAATTCCAGATCTATATACGGTGAAATTTCCCAAACTTCTTAACAGAGCAATACTTTTATTTCCAGATTTTTATGTTGTTCCTATATAGCTCTGTTTTATTGGCAAATAAGGACATAGGATATGAAATTCCTCCAGGCCTCTGAGGTGGACAAGTTATATCAAACAGAATCCAATATTAGAACAGAATCTTGGTGCCTGACTTGGTTTACCCTTTTCTTCTTCTAATATCCCAAAGGGTCAGCCACAGCAAGTCTGAGTCTCTTATTAACACTTTTCCTATTTCCTACCTTAAAGCATTTTTACATGGTTTAACCTTCTCTGAATAATTTGTCAGAGGTCGTCTCTGTGACTCTATATAGTGCTACACAGCAGGTGAAAGGGGGAAGACAGCAGATAAAGGCACTGTAGTTGGTGTTGACCTTCACAGAAATATGTAGTTGGAGTTGACCTTGACAGAAATATGCAAGAACTATTATAAGGATGAAGTAAGGTAGTATTTAGAAGGGTCTTTCAAATGTTAAGTCTCTATGAAAATAATTATAACTTCCATTTTCTAATAATTAATAGTAAAAAGTTCTGCTTTGCCACAGACACTAAATATATATAAAGTTAGTTTCAAATGTGCTGGGACATAAAAAAATTTGCAAGAGGTTTCTTAGGACATTGTCAAATCCAGCTTCTTTCTCAGAGCAGGAAACTAAACAACTGAATTGATTGTTTGGCTCTGAACACATCCAGCAAAGGGAAGCCTATTATCTCTCTAGGCAATGTTTGTTCTATTGTCAAACTGTTCTTACTGATAAATAGGTTTTCCTAATATTCTTCTTGTTCTAATAAGATGTTGATTGTTACCTATAAAGCCCTTCATAGCACAGGGTCTGGTTATTTGAGAGACCACCTATCTCCAATTGTTTCTACCCAAAAAATACCTTCCAATAGAGTGGATGTTCTCCAGATCCCTTCAATTAAATTTGGGTTCTATCACTGTCCTACTTTCTGGAACAGCATCCTCCCAAAGCATCCTCCCACCTGCCCACTGTCCTATGGTTCTGGAAGGCCCTTAACACCCAACTGTGTTCCCAGACCTGGGATTAGTGTGTCTATAGTGCAGCTATCATGTTTTTATTGTTATGATTATTTTTAATCTGGGCTGCCATATTTAAGTTTCATATTTTTTACAGTTTTAATTGTATATTTGGATGTTGTAATCCACCCAGATTCTTCTGAAGTTGGCAGCCATAATACACTTAAACAAACAAACAAACAAACAAGCAAACAAACAAACAATTTCAGTTGGAATCTGCCTTTATGTAAATTTAATCCATTAATCTGGATCCTGTACTTAGATCAGATCTTGATCTTCTTCTTTAAGATTACTTTTCTGTTTTTTGAAGGATGCTGTCATAACCCTATCCCAGTTGTCTTTTCTCATATAATCAAATTTAGCTCCTTTGGTCTCTCTTTGTAGGACATTTTCTATTATCATAGTCTGGTACACATCTCTGAAACTTTATGAGTTTCTTCGAATCCTTTTTAGTGTGTGGGTCAAAACTAAATATATTACTTGAGGTGGGGGTCTCATCAAAGTAAAATAAAGAGGAATGAGTTTCTGCGTTTGAAATTATGGTTCTGTTGATTCAGCCTTAATGACATTGACTATATTTGCAGTTACATCATATTTTGTTAATATGTACTTAGTTTTCAATCAAATATTTATTCAAGATATTTTGCATAAATAATATTGTATGCAGAGATTGTCCATCTATTTATTTGATTTTTCTGTTCATTTGATTTTTGTTTTTGAAATTGAGAACTTTACTCTTACTCTGTTAAATTTCATGTTGTTACTTTGAGCCCATTTTTCTAACCTATCAAGATAGTTTTGATTTTATTTTTGTGTTCTGTTAAGCATCCCATCTAATTTTATGTCATTTGTATACATTTGATATACATTCCTTTCACTTTTTCATTGTGATTAAATGTTCCTACTTCCACTTCTTCAAGTAAAACTTCTCTATTAATTAGTAATCAAGTTGTGGATATCTGATCCTTGTTCATTTCTCCACTCTCTCAAAGAGAAAATTGTCAGAAAGACAATTGAGAAATTTCCTGAGAGGACCATGCTGTCTCCCAACAAATGTTAACATAAATAAAATTTCCATGCAGTACATAGTCATTCCTCTTCAAAAGAATCTGCAATTTAGTTTTAGAAGGCATCATCTTAATAATAATAGAACAGAATAGAATAAGAATAGAATAGAATAGAATAGAATAGAATAGAATAGAATAGAATAGAATAGAATAGAATAGAATAGAATAGAATAACAGAGTTGGAAGGGACCTTGGAGGTCTTCTAGTCCAACCCCCTGCTTAGGCAGGAAACCCTACACCACTTCAGACAAATGGTTATCTAATCTCTTCTTAAAAACTTCAAATGTTGAAGTAACAACAACTTCTGGAGGAAAGTTGTTCTACTGATTAATTGTTCTAACTGTCGGGAAATTTCTCCTTAGTTCTAGGTTGCTTCTCTCCTTGATTAGTTTCCACCATTGCTTCTTGTTCTACCCTCAGGTGCTTTGGAGAATAGTTTGACTCCCTCTTCTTTGTGGCAACCCCTGAGATATCGGAACGTTAGGCATTATCAACACATTTTGTACCAGATGTTTGCATAACACTGAAAAAAAGAAAATTAAATATGGTAGTTTATTCTTTTACAGAATAGAGCATGCAATAGGGGTAAAACCTGAATGGCATATGATGTTATTCACATATGGTACGGTATCTTTATTTTAAAATAGCATGTTTTCACCAAGAAACAAGAATCTGCTGTGATGGAGTCATAAATAACCTCATACATAAGTATTGTAACTTATCTGAGCTAGACTCCACAGTTCATTTATTCCATTAGAGGCTACTCTGATGGAGTTTTTACCTGCTGAACAATTAAGAAATTAGACATTTTAAAAATCTTGCTGCGCCTGTTAAAAATATAAAATGCTTGGGTAATGGGCCATTAATTTAAGATAGCAGAACTGTTAGTTCCTTTAATATAACATTGGTTAATACCCAGCAGTCAACCTACATAATACTGAAATGCTTAATTACTATTCTGTAAGGAAAATTAAAAACTGCAAGCACCTTAACAAGTTATATGTATACAGTAGAATAGTCCCCTGTATTCCCCATCCCCTACATTCCCTTTCACACATCAATAAATATAGCATCATATCTAGTTTGGCCATCCCAATCATTGTTCATCAGCTCTTTGAAATGATGAGCTCTAAGTCTTGAGAAAGCTGTTTTAAGGCTTTCTTGAGATCTTCTTCAGAGTGGACAACCTGCAGTTTATTTTTTTGTGGCCCTTTCAATCACCTTTGATCATGATCAACAGGAGAAATTTATTTATTTATTTATTTATTTTTCATTTATTACTAGCTAAATACCCGTGCTTCGCTACGAAACTATGTGATGGGGCTTGATAAATTGACACTTAAAGCTTGAAAATTAATGAGTAGTTAAAAAAGTGACTTTATTATTTCGTTAGAGACGGTAAAGTAAGTTTCTGTTACAGATGAAGACATTATTGTAAGTGTAACAACAATGAAATAGATGGGCTTAAGCCCTTTAATCCCAGCAGCAACCGTGGCTGTTTTGTCTATGTAGCCAAGCTAATAAGTTGCATAGCATAGACTTTCAATTCGTCCCTCAGATGAATTGCTCAGGACCTCCCTGTAAACAACATTCCTGGTTTTGCTGTCTGGCTGGAGGATGACCAGGCTGTCAGGTGAACTGACTCTGGAGCATGCCACATAGAACTGGCCATGGGAGAAACAGGCAGCTTCTCTTACTTGTGTTTTCCTAATCGCATCTGTAAACCTTTTCCTCCGTTTTTTGCCACTTTTCCTTTTAACTGGTGTTCTCTGCCTACCAGCATCCATTGGTATTCATCTGGCTAGCGTGGCTTAGCTCAACTGTTCTGTAGTAAAGCTGCTTGCTGCTGTGAAAGCAAAAGCGAAACTGAAACTTCTCTGCTTGTGGTTTGCATTTGGAGCAGAATTTCTTTTCAGGTGGGGAGGGAGAGTAGAACTCCTTAGCATCAGAGCTTGTTAATAATAATATAAGAAACACTCATGCTCCGATGGTCATTTCGAAAAATCCTTTCTTAGTGAGCACCTAGAAGGCAAGAGGAACATACGTGGCAAATTTCAAGTTTGTAGGCTTTACGGTTCTGGAGATTTTGTGATTAATGCGTGAGTGGTTTTCGCTTTTATATATATAGATTTATTTATTTATTTATTTTATAAATACATTTATATTTAGCATTTGATCCATATGATCCATGATCCATGTAGCCATATTTGATCGTGTATCAACAAAGAGCCAATTTGGTTGAATAAAAGCCAACTGGGTGAATTTGGGCTAGTCTCTCTCTTAGCCCAACCCACCTTACAAAGTTGTTGTGGACAAAATAGGAAGATGAAAGCGTATTAGGTATGTTGATTGCCTGAGATTTATAAAAATAATAATGGTGGGAGAATAAATAAATATATACATAAGGGCAATACCACAGTTAGCTATCATTTTGAAAATATATACAACTGTAGCATACCCCCTAAGAGGCATAAAAAGACTCCTTGCAGAAAGAAACTCTGTTCAGATATACAAGGTAGTCCATTCACTTTGTGACTCTTAATATTATAAGTATAATCTTCATAGTCATTAAGAAGTTTCCTACATCTTTATTACTTAAACAAAATCAGGATAACAATCTCTACAGTATATATTCTAATAAGTATTCTTGTTTCACATTTGGATAATATTGTAGGATTGTAGGATTGTTTGGCAAAGTTTACATTGCCTGAATAAATCACAAAATAGCTTAATATAATGTGTAAGGCTCGGATGTAATTCATATAATATGTTAAACCACAATGTGGGATATTTGGTTGGTACTGAAAACCATGCAAATAATAAGAAGCACCTGTGTAATATATGATTAGTTCAGAAGAATCTATTTTTCTCCTGTCTGTTGGATAAAAGGAAGGGAAGATGATTCTATTCATTTTTGGTCTTTATTTCTCTAACTAGCATGTTGGTCTGCTTGGTAGATTAATCAAGAGGAATGCAATATTTTACCTGGTTCATAGGACATATTAGTGAATTTGGAGATAGTGAATCCTTAAATCATCATCATTATCATTTTAGCCATTGTCTATCCACTACAGGATGAAGGCCTCTTCCGCATGTTTCCAACCTATATGGCCCTGAGCTTTCTTTTGCCAATTGGGCCCGCAATTCTTGCTGATGTCGTCGATCCATCTTGTTTTAGGTCTCTTTTGTAGAAGCTTTTTATCAAGTGGGATCCATTCTATGATGGCCTTGGTCCATCTGCTATCAGTTTTCTTGCTATGTGACCAGTCCATTTCCATTTCAATTCTTTTACTCTCTTGATGATATTGTATATTTTTGTTTGTTCTCTAATCCATGTGCAGGTCTTTCTATCTTGTCTTGTAATGCTAAGCATGTATCTTTCCATGGCTCTTTGTGCCACTCATAGCTTTTGTATCGATGGTGAGGTTAGTGTTCATGTTTCACCGGCATATGTTAGAGCAAGTAGCGCATAGTGATCGAAAACTTTTCAGGCATAGGGGGAGGTTGTTCTTGAAAATTACACTTAGCTTGCCAAATGCCTGCCAACCTCATTTAACAGGCCATTCAATTTCCTTTATTGTATCACATTCCATTGAGATCTGTTGGCCGAGATATATGTAGTGGTCTATTATGTCTAGTTCTTCTCCAGATATATATTTTTTTCTTTCTTTAGTGAATTTATTATTCTGGAATCCTTAAATATGGTTACGGAAGGGTATTGTAACTACATTTTATATTGATGGTTGGTAGTGGGTTATTTTTACTGTAATCATAGTTCCATATTTATTTGGTAACTTAGAAAATTATTATGGCCACCCATATTCAACTCATAACTCTAGGTGGATAACAACCAAGGAAAAAACATAGTAAGAAATCATATGAAAATAGATCACAAATACAATTAAAAAACGAATATTTGTCTTTGGTTGAAAGATAGCACTAGCACTTAGACTTATATATTGCTTCACAGTGCTTTATAGCCCTCTCTAGGTGGTTTACAGAGTCAGCATATTGCCCTCAACAATCTGGGTCCTCATTTTACCAACCTTGGAAGGATGGAAGGCCAAGTCAACCTTGAGCCAGTGCAAATCGAACTGCTGGCAGTTGGCAGAATTTGCCTGTAATCCTGCATTCTAACCACCGAGCCACCACGGCTCTTATACTATATTATAGTAATACAGTAACTGAGATATTTCATAGTGTACAGCACCAAAATGCACATATCAAGTGAATAGATTAGTAGCTGGCAGTAGAGCATATAGCTTATGTCTTGTTTTCCTCCTTCTTATTTGGAAATTATGTAAAGTGGATCACAATCATGTTCATTTGCATTTGTTAGTCTTGTTAAGTATTTGAAAATTGGACAGAAGTCAACCAAATATGAGGAGAAGCTGATAAAAGTAATTAAACTCCAAAGAGGTTGAATAAATATGGCAGAGGAAAAAAAATCCAGAAAATTTCTCCAAGTGCATTGATATGGTGAGACAGTTGGGTAGCATCCTTGAATGCGGCTGACCCCTTTATTACCTTGATTCCTGCAGTATGCAATAAAAATTCAGTACTAAATTGACTGAATGCGTTTTCTGGTGATTGGTGTCATTGCTTTCAGATTATACCTACCAATTAGGGAGAAAGAAAATGCTTCCTGCAGTACTGATATCCCTATTTTTCATAAGGAAAAAACTTATTGTAGAGCAGAAGTAGGAACAATAAAAACATCAACAGTAGTAATAATAGAATTTTTAAAAACTTGTTCTTTAAATTGATAATTTTGAATGTTTCATGAAGAAATAATTAAATTCAACTAGGTTTGAACCTAGTGGCCTATTGTTAGTGGTTAACAGTTGTATGAAGTTGCATAGCTATCTGTATGCAATATGGAACTTCCATGTGGAACTTGAGAAAGGAAAACATTGTCCATGATGGGCTATAAAGTCTCATAATACATTTGAATATACTCTGAACTATAGTAATATATGTGATATTCTATTATATCATGCCACAGGGAAACAGATATAGGAACCAAAGTCTGTGGCAAATCCAGATGACAACTACTTTTAAATATACTGTGAAAACACTGCCACAGGATTTATAACATCAATCATAACTTCAAGGAAATGTATATTTGTTTCTTCTCTAGTGTTGTATATGCCTTTAATTGTTGGCAATGCCCATGACACTCTGCATTAGATAAACTCGGCAGTGTCTCTTAGAAGGATAAATCAATAAAAATTGTACATCAAAAATAATATCCAAAACCAACAGGAAATATTTCAGCCATCTAGGATACTCTTAAAGTGGCATTGTTGAATAAAAAATAATAAGAAATACTGACTTCACTGTGAAAATGTTGAACTAGAATTCAGATTTAACAATATTTCTTAGGAACGGAGACGAAGTTTTCTTATTATACTGATACTGAGAAAACAATGGTTATGCCTGGTTATTTTTTTAAACTATTCTGTCTCAGGTCTTCTTTCAGCTTTTCCCCCAAAGTACTGGCTTTCACAATTACAGTTTATATTTTGTAACTGATAAAAAGGTGTGACCTGCCAAAGCTTTGCTTATAGTTTAGTTTAGTTTACTTTATTGTCATTGCACCTCATACAACAAAATTAAATGCCATCTTCAGTGTACATTATAACTATAAAAATAAAACACAAACACACATCCTTCACATTCTATACAATTGAATTGAAAACCCGATATTGCATTAGTATTGCACTACACAGTAGAGTTCAATATAGTTACTGCCCTGGGATAGAAGCTGTTTTTCAGCCTATTTGTCCTTGTTTTTATTATCCTGTACCGTCTGCCAGATGGTAAAAGTTCAAAAAAAGGGTGCCCAGGATGAGATGGATCGTTAAGAATGTTCTGAACTTTCTTAAGGCAGTGGGAGCTATAAAGCTCTTCCAAAGAGGGGAGAGGGCAACCAATGATCCTCTGAGCAATGGCCCTCTGGAGTGCTGTCCTATCTGCCACTGCGCTATTGGCAAACCATACACAGATGTAGTAAGTTAAAATACTCTCTATGGTGCAGCGGTAGAAGGTCACCAGCAGTTTTTCATTCAGTTGTTTCCTGAGAAGTCTCAGGTAGTATAATCTCTGCTGGGCCCTTTTGACCAGTGCTGCAATGTGAGTGCCCCAGGTCAGGTCCTCTTTTATGATAACACCCAGAAGCTTAAAACTGGCCACTTGCTCCACTTGGTCTCCATCGATAAGCAAGGGCTGGATGTCTGATCTATTCCTTCTATAGTTTGTACTTTGTACTTTGTTGTTTTGCTCTAATTGACCTAATGAATACTTATGATCAAGTCCAGTTACAAATACTATTAAAGGTGCTTCTAAATTTCTTGTAAACTGAAGAACTTCAGTTAAGAGAGGTAGCAAAGAAAGTAGAGCTAACTATTTCTTTCCAGCTTCCCCCAAAATACTGGCTTCTGTTCCATTTAGGAACTGGTATTAATTTGCTTGTAGATGGGGGACATAGTTTTTCATGGAGAGGAAAAGGTTTGGAATTAAAATGTTTGGAATTAAAAAGACCAAGATTGGTGTTGAAGGTCAAATGTAAAACATAGAATGACATCAAATTTCCCACTGTGGTTCTTTATTTACTATAATAGCAACTATGTACAGATTTGCAAATGAAATAACAGTTAAAACCTTAGGAACCTTATTGTTGCTGGTGTTTTATTATTTTGAGATGATTAAAGAAGATGCTAAAATATGTGAAAGATGCTTGAAAATTAGTACAACACTCTCTCATTTAGCCCATACTATTATAATTTTTTTTAAAGTAATTGTCTTGAAAGCTTGCTGTAGGAATGTTTATTAATATGCGCACTGGAGACTATTGTGAAATGCTCATGGCAGCATTATTTCTCTGACAGTATTGGTGGATTCTGTGTGGTGACTTTTATTTGTACATAAACCAGTCTAATAAAACTGCTTCAGGATGTATGTATGTATGTATGTATGTAGTAATTAGTAATAGAGGTAAGCTCTTGAAAAATATATCCTATGCCTCATTATGCTTAATGCCTTTTTTATAAATAGAAGAGTTGGGCTACTGAACTTCAGTCTACATAGAGGGTTAGATAGGATTTGGAAATGAAAAAAAAAAACTTTATTTCTGTCATGTATATATCATAATCTGAATGGGTTCCTGGCTACAACAATAAATATTAAAATCAAGACAGAATTGTAGTAATGAAACATGAAGTATTACAGATGACATGAATGTATCCTACCCCTTATGATTTCTAAAAATAACCGTGTTGTTACTAGCTTCTGATTGCATTCTCTATTGTTCTCTTAATTAAGGTCCTAATAATATATAAAGAGACTCTGAGTGAATAAATAATGGCAAAGTTTGGTGGCTGTTAATAATTTGGGCCTGATCTATCCCTATATAAATCTTACCAAATTCAGCTCCCACCATCACAATGAATTTCTTACCACATACCACTGTAGAGATGGGCTCTACAGGCTCATCTTTCCATGCTCAACATAAATTTCTAAATACTTTTGTAAAAAAAAAAAAGTGATAGAAAAATGGAATTTTGTTTAATTTTTCTAGCCTTTGTCATACACTTTACAGTATTATGATCATATACACACATAGTGATTTTAAAATATAATTTGATGTTTTATTAATTTACCATCATATATTTTAATTAATATCAGACTATTTACAAATAAGCATCTAGGTTGCAACTCTAGAAAGACAGTGAATAAAGAAAATCTTAAAGGTAACCCCTAAGAATACATTCATTTTTATAGATCACAAAGTAGTTTATGAACATCAAAAAAATTAAGTTAGTTTGCCTGAATCTTGAAACGATCTAGTAAATTAACATTTTCTTTTTTTCTTTTTAAATTTTCAGTTGGTTGGTGGAGAATTTGATCTAGAGATGAACTTTATAATCCAAGATGCAGAAAGTATAACATGCATGTCAGAACTTTTAGAGCACTGTGATGTAACATGTCAAGCAGAAATTTGGAGTATGTTCACTGCCATCCTTCGTAAAAGTGTCCGGAATTTACAGACCAGTACAGAAGTTGGTTTAATTGAACAGGTGCTATTGAAGATGAGTACTGTGGATGATATGATTGCAGGTATAATTTATATAATAGATTATCATAATCCAGATATATTTTTAACATTGTATATGAAGTGATTAATTATTAAAGGATATTATCTGAGCACTTTTTGGAATTAAAAAAAGTTCAGACTATTTTGTAATTAATGAAATTAAATTAAAGAAACATGAATATGATTATTGATTATTGCTGATACCACTTTCTCAGACACCATTTTTAAATGTTTTTTTTTAAATCCTCAAAAATAAATTTTTGAAAGTTTGTATTTAGCTTATTTAGTGTATTCAAAAAACATTTGTGAATTTGAACTTAGTGGTAATCAAAGTAAATCAAACTTTAAATTCTGCAGATGTTTAAAAATGCTTTATCGGGATTATTTGAATGAAAACTATAATGTTGAAAGAGCTTTAGTGTATATCAAAAATCTTGTGTGCCAGACAAAAAAACAAAATTAAAATGCAGCTTTAGGGAGTATTTTTTAAGCTTTTAATGTTATTTTGCAATATGGTCAATTATTTTCCTCAATGTTTTATATCACGAAATATAGGTATTGAACTATTTCTTACAGAACCAGTATCTTAATTTTTGTCAGGATTTCAGTAAGGATTTGATAATAATTCTTGAATTGAATCCAGGAACTGAACTCTGACATTCGTATGTTAGCCACTAATTTTCACAGAGAACCTTTAGAGATGCCCTTCACAAACAAATTTATGTGTTGTAAAGTTGTTTAAAATAATGAATGAAATTAAAAAGGTAGGTAAATCAATCTTGGTGTTAATCTTTCCATTTATCTTACTGTGAATCCTAAAAGAAGTTTTAGAGCATCTGTTGGATTTTTTTTTCATCGCTGTGGGAGATATTTTCAGAGTACCAGATGAAAAAGCTTCCTGGAAATTCTTATGCGAACATGAAGGAGTTATTATGTTTTTCTAGATTATTAATATGACTTATTGTCACTGAATCTGAATTACTTTGACTTATGGGATAACTGTAAGTGTTGGGATTTGCCTATATGGAGTTAAACCAAAAATATGAATTAAATATGTGAGATTCTCAACTTCTGTAAATGAAGAATTGATACTATAGTGTTTAGAATAAAATTTATGTATTTGATGACAGAGTCTGTACTCTGCATACTTATTCCAATTTTATGCCCAATAGATGCTACAATATTACATTGTGTAATTCTGAAGTATGAAGGCCAATAATGTACTGGACTTCTCTCCATTTTTTCAGTATCATTGCTATATGTACTATAATAAAAATCCATCTTAGAAGCATAAAGTTCATTATTAAGCTTGAGCTTTGTAAAGAACAAGGATCCAAATGGATGGCAGGCCTAAAGAGTAAAAATTAATTTTAGCCAATTTTAGCTTCCTTAATATGAGGAACATATAACTGAGTAAATGTGATAATGCTGTTCAAAAGTGAAGACAGATATATAACTAAGTCCCTTTTAATATGAAAAAGAAAATCCTATGCCATTTTCTGTTCCACCTCTCAAATAATTTTATCATTCAAAGTTATATGCAAGGTCAAAGTGTATATTTAGATTTTTATCACTAAAGCAGTAAGCTTCATAGTTCCATGGTCTGAAATTAAAATATTTCTATCACATGTTTTAAATATACAGAATGAGATACCAGGAAATAATCTAGTTGAAAATATTTTTTCAGTGGAGAAGAAATAAAGATATATTCTTCTTAAGAAGTCTGACAATGCTCAATATTCACTCAGTTAAATTAAGAAATAACTTTTGGAAAATGTTATGAATTTAAGAATATTATTTGGAGGATGGAGTATTAAGTTTTCAAAAAGTATCCAATGTTTGATTAAAAGTATTCCCAACTATTATATGTTCTACTTTATTTATATAAACCTATTAAAACAATTGTATGCTTGTTTTGGAGAATATCTGGTAGTCTATAAATTTTTTTGCAGTACCAGACATTGATCATCAGTCTGGAGATCTTCAGCTTAGAAAACTTATCAGAGGTAGTTCTCGACTTATCAGAATTTCCATTGCTAAGCAAGGCCATTGTTAAGTGAGTCAACTCAATTTTGCAACCTTTTTTGTTATGATTAAGCAAATCACTGCAGTTGTTAAGTGAATCATGCAGTTGTTAAGCAAATTCAGATTCTCCAATTGACTTTGCTTGTTGGAAGCCAGCTGGGAAGGTTGCAAATGGCAATCACACAACCCCAGGATGCTGCAGCCTTCATAAATACATGCTAATGGCCAAGTGCCTCATGACCTTGGGGATGATGCTGCAGTCATAAGTGTGATGAGTAGTCCTAAGGCACTTTTTTGAGTTGCTAAATGAATGGTTGTAAATCAAGGATTACTTATAATTAAAGTTGCAACACATCTTGCAAATTTACAGTTACTATTTGCATAAAATAGTAGGCCGTGATGTCATAATTGTGAGCTGATCGCCAAACTCTTGGATTGTGATCATATGATTACAGGGATGGTGTGACAGTGGGCAACTATGAGGACTGGTCATATTGTTACTCATTCAGCACAGTTATAACTTTGTATGGTCACTGAACCTAGTGATCATAAATGAAGACTACCTGATATATAATTGCAAAACATAAGATTAAAAAAACAATATTGCTACTTCAAGTTAAGGTTAATGGTTGGTAAAAGCTTCCATATAGTTACAAAATAATCTCTGATCATTTCAGAAACCTGTTGAAGTAATAAAGATTCTTCTCTTGATCAATATTTCTTGCATTATTGCAAACCTTTCTATATTGTTGAATTCGTTTATGAAAAAAGGGAAAACTCACAATATGAACTTTTTATCCATCCATTCAATTGCACAAGTGGTTTGGGCTTTTGTCATGGCAGATCTAAGAAATCTCAAAATGAATTCTTAGGGCTTATCATTATTCCTCTGAATTTTGCAAGACAGTCTTTAATTGCTGGGAAACCTAGCATTCAGAACTAATAATTTTAACTGTCAATCCAGTTTGTACTTTGAAATATTATTTATATAAAAAAATTAAGGAAGCAATGGAGTAATTTTATTTTTCTTTGAAGATCTTCTCGTTGATATGTTGGGGGTTCTTGCCAGCTATAGCATTACCGTTAAGGAATTGAAGCTTTTGTTCAGCATGCTTCGTGGTGAAAATGGAATCTGGGTAAGCTATGGCTAATGCAAATATAGTTATGAGTTGTTTATTAAGGTGCAACATCATGTGTAATTAAGCGTTTAGCAATTTTTTTAAATTCTAAGTTTAAGCTTCTGATGACTTCTTTAAAATAAATTTCTAGTCTATTTGGAAAACTAGATATCAACTAATATACAGTATCACATTGTAAAGTGAATAAAATGAACATTAACTATAAATATAGATACTAGTGGCATAGCGGTTTTAATGTTGAAATACAACTGGTGAGACCCAGGTTCATATATACGAGGGAATTCATTGGTAACTTTAAGCCTATAACTTTCTTCTGAGGGAAATTTGAGGAGAGTGTTCTGTGTGTGCTGTCTCATTCTTGAAGGTGAGGTGGGATATAAATCAAATAAATACGGTAAAATAATTGTACAATTTTGTTTTTGATAGCCTAGACATGCAGTCAAGCTGTTGTCAGTCCTTAATCAGATGCCACAGAGGCATGGTCCTGATACTTTTTTCAACTTTCCAGGCTGCAGTGCTGCAGTAAGTTTTAAGCAATAACTTATTATCATAGTAAAACTTAAATCCTCTTCTAACGTATAAATATGAAAATACCATGTTTAATTGTTTCACTAATATAGAATTAGTATGAATACTTTTGAGCTTTGATATCTGAGAAAGATATCTGAAATGGTTTTTCTTAGTAAAACAGTTAGTAGGTGTATTCTGCTACATATTTCATCCCTCAGAAACTCTGGATCATGTGCTTTATCTATGCTAAAGAAAGAAATGGAAAGTGGGCACAAACCCCAAAAAAACCAAGCCCAGACAGATGTATTTTCATCTATTTTCCAAATTCTAGTATCTTTGTATGAATTATGATGGGATGACTTGGATTAGTGCACAGAAATTACAAATTACTTATTTTTTGCAAAACATTTTTAGTTTTATTTGATAATAATTAACTTTGTTTTCATTTTTTCCATAGGCAATTGCATTGCCTCCAATTGCCAAGTGGCCTTATCAAAATGGGTTTACGCTTAATACTTGGTTTCGCATGGATCCATTGAATAATATTAATGTAGATAAAGATAAACCATATCTTTATTGGTAAGTATCATTGTGATATTTTTACTGTTGTTTAATTAAATGATTGCTTGCTTATTTCTTTTAGTAGAGAAAACAGGACTTTTCAGAAATTGTTGTAACCAGATGGAAATAACCAAAGAAAAGAGAAAATCTTTACACTATAGTCTTCTGTATGTTTACTCAGTATCTCCCAGTCCAACTTATCACAGGGTTGTTGTATTAAGAAGAATTGTAGGAAAGAATACTGTATGTTGATGGAGGAAAGCTTAACATAAACCAAACTATTAAATAAGTAATCTTTTTCCAATGCAACATAGAGGATTCCTATATAATGTATTAACAAACGGATGCTGTATGCTTTCCTAATAATCAGTGAAACTAAGCATAGCAAGAATTACATTTAAGTAAACATAAGATTGTGACTTTGAATAAATATAATTTGTATTTGATCATTTCTTTCCATATCCAACATTATAAACTATTGGGCTTGGAAATGTATTACATAGGACTAGGCTGGCCAGCTCAAACAGGCTGGATTTACTCTCTACATAAATGTATATGTTCCTCCATTTATAAAAAATAATCTAGTTAAGTTGGAGTCAATATTATAATAAAAATGTGAGAAGTAGACGCATTCTACATTTCAGCTTCACTTATAGTTTCCAAATGTCTGAAATTAATAAATAATAAATTGCACTGGTTTTCTTTTGTTATGTAAACACCTTTGGCTTTTGGGTTTAGAAATGGGACACTAGGAAAAAGATATAGTCATAAAATTTACGATGTATTGCTTTCTAGAAAAAAATTACAGTATGTGCAATATGTTAAGAGATAGTTTGCTGTGTGGATGCACCTGCTGGAACAAGGAGTTTAATAATGACAAAAATATAGGGAATAAGGAAAGGTGACAGTGACAAAAGGAACATTCTGGTTTCATTAGGACAGCTACATGCTTTGTTACATCTTTTGCAATATTGGGCACGTACCCCAAAATGATGGAACTTGAGGCATGATTCTATTATTCTGCTGTAGTCAGATGTATTGCATTAGGACTACCATATCTGGATTGCAAAAATGCAGACAACCCTTAAATAGAAGCAAATAATTAGAATTTGCTAGATCTCTTTGCTGCTATCTAGTGCACAGATTTTATAGCCCAGATACGGTAGCCTGCATTGCATGACTGGCACTGTGTCCTTAAATAGATTAGACTTGTGTAAAGACAATGTCCTTTATAGTTTTCACATACCCTGTGGATATGCCATACCAAACTGGGTCAGCCTTGTATGAATTCATTAGGGATTGCTTTCACTGATACTCATTTCTATCACAGTCTTTCTCTCCACCAACTTGATAGGCCAAAAGAAGGCAAAGATGCTTCATCTTTCTGCTAATTAAAAAAAAAAGGCTGTGGTAGGAAAGACTAGGCAAGACTCTGGGCACATCAAAAAATAAGAACAATTCTTAAGAATATAATTGAGGGGTTTTTTTACTGCCTAGAAGTCTACAAGTAATTAATTTCTGACATCTGGAAAATTCTCATTATGTGTAACCCGAAAAATGCAGGTCTCCTCTTTTACTTGGGAGGAAAAGATATGATAAACAGTCCCCATCAAAGTCTTCTTTTGTCATTTAACTTTGAGATATATTCAGCTGACTAGAGGTAGAGAGATCATTCCACAGGTCAGCTATGTGTAATTGTTAATCCAATGGTAATTTTAGGGTTATAAAACAAAATGTCTATAGGAGTCTTTATGAAACAATGTTATATAATGTTAACGTCTACTGTTGTTAGTCCTGCTTTCGCGTGCCAAGAAATCTTTTCCATACTGAGAGAAAGGCTCTCCCTCTTGTCTCCCATGATCATTCCCACATACCATTACAACTGTTAAGGACATTAAAGATAATGAATGAAATAACTGCTCTAACAAATCAATATTTCTGAAATGAGTTATGCTTTATGTTTTGGAGCGTGATATTAACTATTTTTAAATTATATTTGTTAAGCATATAATTCTAGTGCCATAATGGCGAACCTATGGCACGCGTGGCACAGGTGGCACGCAGAGCCCTCTCTGTGGGCACGCGAGCCGTTGCCCAGCTCAGCTCCGCCGCGCATGCACGCGTGCCTCCTGCCGGCCAGCTGATTTTCGGGTATCTGCCGCGCATGCACGGAGGACGGGGTGCATCCCCAGGCTCCGGAGGCTTTCCTCGAGCCTCCGGGAGGGTGAAAACGGCCTCCCCCGTGCTCCGGAGTCCCTCCAGAGTCAGGAAACGGGCCTGTTTCCGGATTTCCGGAACTTCCGGGAGGCCCATTTTTCGCCCTCCCCAGGCTCCGGAGGCTTTCTTTGAGCCGAAAACAGCCTCCCCCGGGCTCCAGAGGCCCTCCGGAGGGGGCAGGTAGAACGCGGGGGGGTCATGCGCACATGTGTGGGTGGAGCACGGGGGGGTCATGCGTGCATTGCATTATGGGTGCCGGCATGCGCAGGCGCGCGCTGTCATGCGCGTGCTTTCGGTACACGAGAAAAAAGTTAGCCATCACTGTTCTAGTGCATCTATAAATACTGGGGGGCTCTAAGTCCACATTCAGTGGTATGAAATATATATTGACTTTTAGTCTTACATAATCTAGAATACATTTATAATACTACTGTGAATACAATTTTTCCACTTTCCTTTAATGAGATATTTATAACCGTGATTTTGAATGCTGGTACAAATTTTGCAAGCTTTTCCCCAATTTCCTCATTATATCTTAATAACATCCCTGCATAGATTAATAACATTATGCATAGATTTTGTAAAACTTACAATGAATCAACATATTCTGCTGACTCTATTTTTGTAGGAATAAAAGCATTTTGTCCTATTAAAAAAGGTGGGTTTTTTTGTATTTGTTTTTGTCCTTAAGCCTACAATACTGACACTTTGAATTTACAGTTTTAGATCAATTACAGGTATTCCTTGCTTAATGACCACAATTGGGACCAGCAACTCCATCACAAAGTGACACGATGTTAAGCAAGACATCATATACCATGACACATTTATTAATTCATTTCTGCCATGGTTGTTAAGTGAGTCACCTGTCATTGCTATGACCACAACTTGCTATTTTACTACTGGCTTCTCCATTGATTCTACTTGGTAGTCAGGTGTTAAGCACGCAACTGGTGATCATGTGATTGTGGGACACCATGGTGGCTGTAAACACCTGCCAGTTGCAAAACAGCCAAATCTTGATCATGTAACTATGGGGACACTGCAACAGTTGTAAGGTCTGTTGTAACAGTTTGCATGGTCAAGTTTAAATTGCATATTTTTTTTTAAAAAAAAAAAGCTTTTCAAATATGTACCATATTTTGTTTTGTATTTATTTTTCTTTTTAAATTTTTCTTCTTTTATCTTTGTATACTAACAGAAACAAAATTTAAAAATCATAATGAAGGTAATATTTATTTGCAGCATTTGAAATACGTACTGTAATGCATATAGCAACAGTCAAATTGTTAAAAATGAATTTCAGTTTGTGTACTGTACAGTTTGATTCTATTAATTAAACAAATCGTAACTAACATAACACAACATAACACAACACAACACAACACAACACAACTTTCTTTCTTAGAAAGCTTCTTTTTAAAATATATTTTTTAAATTTTCAGTTTTCGCACCAGCAAAGGGGTTGGCTATTCTGCACATTTTGTTGGTAACTGTTTAATAGTCACATCATTGAAATCAAAAGGCAAAGGTTTTCAACACTGTGTGAAGTATGATTTTCAGCCTCGCAAGGTAAGCACAAAATGCTTATATTAGTAATTGTAAGAATTATCAGAGAATATCAGCCTATTTGTAATTATGATTAAAGTTATAGTGGTGAGCCAGGCCAAATTTTTAGTTTTACTCTTTGCATTTTGGACAATTTTGAAGTCATTGTAATAAATGCATGCAAAAGGCGAGTTGTCAGAACAAATATATGTGGCAAAACAGAGTTCATTATATTAAACTAAATTTCTGCACTTTTCTATAGAATATCACTATATTATTTGAAATGTTATCAAATTTATTAAATTAAATTGTAGAGTTTTTCTGGACATTCAAAACAAAAAACAAATAATAAATGTATGCCTACAATTCACACTATAGTTTGTCTCACTGTATTTATTCAGAAATGTTAATTACTTTGTGAAAAATATTACTCATTTATATATTTCAGATTAGAGGAAAATGAAAACAGTTTTCAAATTTTGTTCCTATCCTTTTGTTTGTTGAATTTTTCCCTGAGATTTTAAAGTTGCAATATTTTATATTGATTCATTGATTATGTGTCCTCAAGTCATTCAGCTGTTAGTAATCATATAGCTAGATTTTCTCCATGATGATCTGTCCATAACCTCTGATATTTTCATTGCCAATTCTAAGGATGGCTATTCCACCTGTTGCCATTAATTTGTTTTTCTTAATAATTAATTTTAGTCCCATTTTTTCACTGTGCTCCTTAATTTTTATTATTAAAGTTTGCAATTTTTTTACATTTTCAGTTATCAGTGTAGTGCTTTCAGCATAGCACATTATAATATTATATGGTAGGCTCAAATAATAATACTGTTCATTGGAACTTTTCATTTTCAAAATCTGATTACAATTTCTCATGAGCAGTGTTTGAAAGATTTATGATTTGGAACACTTTGAAATTTTAATTTAAACTGCATTATGGATTGTTTGATTTTTAAAACATATTTTTCAATAATTTTTTATAAAACTTGAATGATTAAATTTGTATTTTCAGGACAGCACTATTCTACTGTTTTGTATTTTAAATAGCATAATTGTTAAATGAGGTTAAAAGGTATATATATCTTGCCTTTCTTTTTAGTGGTACATGATCAGCATTGTGCACATCTACAATCGCTGGAGAAATAGTGAAATCCGTTGTTACGTTAATGGTCAGCTGGTATCCTATGGTGACATGGCTTGGCATGTGAATACAAATGATGTATGTTTTCAAAAGATTCTTATGTTTCTAAATATATACAGAAAATGTATTTATTTATTTTTGCTTATTTAAAATGTTGATTTATAAGGCCACCCCCCAATTCAAAGCTGAGTCTGGGAGGCATTACAAAAATGTATCTAAAAAAACCTAACGAAATATATTAAAAAACATAAAATAAACAAACAAACCAATATCCATCAAATAGATATACCAGCAACCTATCCAAGAGCCAAGTTTTTAAAGATTCATAAATATATGTGCTTTCTAGAAACTGCAGACAAAGAAATACAAGAGATTGATTGTCCCTATATCCAGGGAACTCTTTTTTTTAAAAAAAAAACATAATACAGCTGGGAACAGATGGGTTTGCTGTCTATCTCTTTTCTAAGTCAAATTACATATAATTATTGGAGCCTTGTGATATTTTATTATTTTTTAAAACTATCATAGAGGATTCCCATTTTCTAAAAGCAACAGCACTTGGAAAGGAATATCTTCTATCTTCTCCCAGTCCATGCTATTGTTTAAAAACAGTTTTATTTCTCTCACAAATTGCTCCTATATAACCTGGAGAAAAGGGCTTTGACTGCCTAAAGAAAATAAATCACTGGAAAGATTGAGCCATAAATCTCACAAATAATATATATAAATATATGTATTGACAGTTAGTGAATCAGATTCATATTGAAATGTACATCTTGCCTTTTGCTAGTTCCCTGAAGTGTTTATTCCCCAGACTTCTTGGTTTTTAATAATGTCAAACAATTAGAGGTCGTAGCTTTATAACAGTTTCAGATTGGATGATGTGTAAATAGTATACTGCAAAAACTTTCATCTTCTAATATGCCAACAGATTGATCATTTTAATTATATTAACAAAGAATTTTCTAATATTTTGCCTTTATCTGTGTCACTTTCTTTTTGAATATAAGCTATGGATGTGGATGGTTGTATTTCTCCTTAATGTTACATATTCATATTGTCATTACCTGCAAATTTAACGAATGTGGATTTAAAATAGCTTGCATCTTTTTTTCTATGCATTTTTATGTATTTTATTGTCAAATTCCTTTGTTCTTCTTTTATACAGAGCTATGACAAATGTTTTTTGGGATCATCTGAAACTGCTGATGCAAATAGGGTTTTTTGTGGTCAACTCGGGGCAGTCTATGTATTCACTGAAGCTCTTAACCCAGCACAAATTTTTGCTGTACATCAGTTAGGACCTGGATATAAGGTAATATTGTATTATAATTCCAGTTTAGAAAATACTTGTTGCATTAAATTATAATGAACTATCCTGGTGTTGTTTGGGCTCCTTTTATATAGTCTTTAAATTATAATTCTTTTAAATTATGCTTTTAAATATATATATAGACACACATGCTGTGTGCATGTGTGTCTATATCAGGGGTGGGTTCCAATTTTTTTTACTACCACTCGGTGGGCGTGGCTTAATTTTGTGGGAGTGGCTTGATGGCCATGTGACCGGGTGGGAGTGGCTTGAAGGCCATGTGACTGAGTGGGAGTGGCTTGATGGCCATGTGACTGGGTGGGAGTGGCTTGGTGGTCGTGTGACTGGGTGGGAGTGGCCAACTTGTAAAATGTGGTGAAAAAGTGACTTATGACCATTTTTCCGTCGGTCGTTAAGTGTGAAAAATGGTCATAAGTCACTTTTTTCACTGCCATTGTAACTTTGAACAGTCACTAAATGACTAGTTGTAAGTCAAGGTCCAACCAACCTGCACTTAAAAGCCACACACAGATGAACATATGAAAGCAGCCATGGAGTCACAAAAAAGGTGATTGCTGCAAGAAGCAATTACCTCAAAAACCAGTTATCACACAGAAACACACAAAATTGTCAGAAATGGTGTAGGGTCTCCTGCTTGAGCAAGGGGTTGGACTAGATGACCTACATGGTCCCTTCCAACTCTGTTAATGTTTTGGTTTTTTTTAAAAAAAGAATAGTACAGGTTATTTTCCACTAGGTATTGAACCAAAATCTCACAAACTCTGGGCCAGAGGTCCCCAAACTTGGCAAGTTTAAGACTTGTGGACTGCAACTCCCAGAATTCTCCAGCAAGCATAGCTGGCTGGAGAAATCTGGGAGACGAAGTCCACAAGTCTTAAAGTTGCCAAGTTTGGGGACCCCTGCTTTGGACTAATACCAGGAGATGCTAAGATGCATGCAGCCCTGCAGTTGTTAAGTGACACAGTTCTAAGTCAAGGACCAACCTGCACTTAAAAGCAGGATACTCCATTACAAATAAAACATTTCCTAAAAACAATATTTTTTTAAA